>JAOCPS010130930.1:0-15035 GCA_025505425.1 Graphium colonna | reverse complement strand
TTAATTTAAACTACCCCTTTTTTTTACTGGGGGGGGGGGGGGGGGCCGCCCGGTCCGTGCCCACCCCAGAAGCATCTGGTGCCCCCACTGGGTTATTGTTTCACAGATTGAAATTCTCGACTGGCAACTTAAGAAACTGCACACGGAAGGCCAGGCCCACTTGGAAAATATTCCTAGATACACCAATGCAAGATACTCAAAACTGGCATTATTTTTATACAAATCTATCAATTGATCACCCTTAAGTCATAACCTTTTATATTTATTATAATTGAGATGTACAAATTCACCTAAATTTACACTTAAATAACCCAAATAAAGATAGTTATAGAAACCTACAGCATATACATCTATATTTGATTGGGCTCTTAAAGAATGTATGTATCATATTACTTGATCAATTGGAAGCCATGTTTTGATAAAATTATTCCTTCATTCTTGGAAGTAAGTAGGTCATCACATTTAGTTGCTTAATCATAACATGATTTTGTTTTCAAATTATTTTCAAAAATTTCTTAACCAATGAATACTTTATGAGTTTCTTTTTAAGGCAAAGTTAGTTTTGATTAGAAATTATCTTTGAAAATAAAACTTTTTGATTTATTGACACAGCAATAACTTCACATGCCTCATTACATTTATAAATCTGTACATCATCATTATACATTTGAATTTAAATAGTTAAATAGAATAAGGTCTCATAACTATTGAATAAAATTAATTTTTGCCACATATAGATTAAAATTAAAAAATTATTTTATAAAGGCTCCTAAAATGTTGTACAAGTTTTAATTTCATTGTAATAAAGAAAGAATAGGATAAAACAATGCTCCCTATAAATGTGAGATAAAAAATATGTGAACAGCTCACATATATTTGATAGTAAGATCGAATAGTGTAATCAAAATCTGTATTATTAACAAGAGGATATAGTCCAATGCCAACTACAGAGACAGACAGTAATACAGATAAGATAAAACCTATTTGTATATAGTTCAATAAAATATATGTAATGAAATCAAAATTGTATGTATAATAGATAATTTAAGTTGTCTTAGATATGAAACTAACTTCAAAACATTCTAATAAAAGTGTGATCACATTTGTATCGAAATTTTTATACTTCATAGCTCTCTTTTGAAACAATCTGAGTCAATTTGAAAATAATATGAACTATTCATCTTAAATTTTAATAAAATTAATTCCAAGTAAAAGTTGTAAATAATTAATTCCAAGTTAAATTGTAATTTATAATCTGATTTCTATATCATGGTATATTTTCTTAGCTAAAACAACATCTAAACTTTTATTCTTTTTTATCCCCTTCTTATTAAATATTTTATAGTAAAGGTAAACTAAAAACAATTAGAAAACTATGGTACCAGCAAAATAAATTACCTGATTTTAATCAAAATTCAGAAATAACCTCTAACCAGAATAATCCAAGTTGCAAGTAGGTTTTCGGGATCAGGATGATAGGACGGATTGTGGAGGAAGGAAGCCATAGGAAGAACACTTACCAATTCCTAAGGGAAAAAGATGAAAATAGAATCTTGTTTGCATATGTACTGTTTAAAAAGTTAAAATTTTACTTATATAAATTAGGAACAATCTATATATTTAATATAAAAAAATATCAAACTTACATGTATGCTTTCACCGAGTAGAGCTGCCTGGTGCATTAACTTCTTAGGTATACAACCAACATTGACACATGTCCCACCTAAGCCCCATTTTGTGCCTTGTGGTGATGGGGTCACATAATCTAATACAGCAACTTTAGCGCCATGATTAACTGCCTCTTTAGCACAAGCCAACCCTCCGGAACCACCTCCGATAACCGCCAAGTCATAGTCAAATGTCCCATCTACAATGTAGTTTATAAGCCTATACAGTTTAAAGCAAGAATGCATAAAATGTAGTAACAGCACAGACTGATAGATTATTTAAAATTCAAGTATCTTAGAATTTGTGTACAGCATAAGCAGGTGAGACTCCACTGTAATTATAGATTTATAAATAAAAATCAGCTTTTTATAATTATAAAAAAATACACAAGATATCAATATTTTAAAAGTTTTCTTCTAACAAACTACACATTTTTAACACATTTAACTTACAAACTTTGTTAGCATTTAAAAAAAAAAAATATATATATATAGTTATGTATTATTTTTTCATTTTGAATATTAATAAAGAATTTCATAGAAAAAATATGATAATTAAAAATGGAACAAATTGTTTAAAGAATAATTCTAGTTTTAACCATTTCTTTATTTAGAAGGTTAAAATTATTAGTTCTTATTGTCCTTAATCACAACATTATGGTAAAATTGTGAGTGCATGAGAATTTGACAGCAATAAGTGGCCATATCGATCTGTACCAAACCCAATTAATTTTTACAGTAAAAATTAACAGTTAAGCAATGGACATTGGCAACAGATAGCCCAGAAGGAGTAATTCTCACTGTACCTTCTACACCTAAAGGTGCAACAGTGGAGGCCTTTCGACTACAACACATCCAACCTGGTTTTGCCATCAAGAAAATATATATTTAATTTTTCACAATATATAATATTTTCAACATAAATAACTTCATCAACTGTATTGTAACTTACATAAACTTATATATCATTTCTAATTTTCAACATAAATTTCCAAAAATATATAGTCAAAAGTTGTAATGTCATACTAGAGAAATGAGTTACAACTATTTTGAAACTTATTATATTTATTACCTTAGGTTAACCTATTTGCGAAGATAACTTTAAAAAACTATTAAACGAAAATCATATAGCTTTTTTCACAAGAGGGTACTGCTATTGATTCTTAAAAGATTCATTGTGCAACCCAAGTACAGGTTAAGAGATAATTAACAATTCAAGGCCATATATATAATTACTACAAGCTACTTCGCAGCCGTGCTACTTACTCGAGAATGTACGTAGTGCTAGAAACAAGGTATTTTGTATCCTTTGTACCGGTCTAACAGAATTTGTAATCCTCAAAAAATTCCTGAACAGTGTCATATTGACGTATATATGACATTTAAACGGGATCAGTAATCTACAAATACCTATGTAAAGGCTGTTTTCTATCAAACGTCAAGCAATTCACTATAAGGACACTAATATTAAAATGAAAACCGTGCTAATAACTGGTGCTAACCGTGGCCTAGGCCTCGGAATGGTTAAATATCTCACGAAGCAAAAGAAGGCGGAGAAAATTTTCGCTACTTGTCGGAATGCATCCGAGGTGAGTAAAACTTAACTTACCTATTGGTGCCATTATTAATTATAACACTGTCACAGTATCCAAATTTTATCACTTTTACAGTTCTAAGACGTCTTTGCGTCTTCAGTGCTTTTTATTAAAACGCCTCTGATCGCTACAATGAGCATATAAAGGCTAGTTTTTAAGAACTGCTAGAACGTGTGAAAGAGATAGCGCACATTGTAAGTTGTAACCTATGAGTACTGACAGCTGACGTCATTTGAGAATGACGTATCACAAAAACCAAACCATGACCGGACATGGTGCCAGGGAAGTGACTTGGTAGAATGTTCAATGATTATTACAATCATATTTCTGTAGAATAATCTTGAGAATTCTAGATTATTCTATATGCGACATTAAGAAATAATGTAGGCTCTTAAATCCTAGAACGTTGATTAATATAGTATTGTTTACATTAAAGTAACATAAAAATTCTTCTCTTTTCAGGATCTTACTAAATTATCTAAGGAACATGCCAACCTCCACATTTTACATTTAGGTATTGAAATATTATTATCAACCTATACTATAAGATTATTTTTTAATGTTATTATGTAAAACAATTATAATTCAAATAACAATCTTAATATTCCGAACAGATGTAAAAGATTTGAAAAGTTTTGGTGATTTTACGTCTAAGATCAGTCAGGTTTTAGGCAACGAAGGGCTTAATCTTCTCGTTAATAATGCTGGAGTAACGACAAAATTTACAAAACTTAGTCTCGTAAAGGAGGAACAATTAATGGAAAATTTCACAGTAAATACTATTGCTCCAATCATGCTTACAAAGGTGACTCTTTAAATACAGTTACTCTTTTTATAAAACATTTAAATAAACAAATACAAAACGACATCAAACCTGTGTAATTTTTTAATATTAAGAATAAATATAAAACATTGTTGCATTACCACGTTTTCACCGTCATTTTAAGCTTACCCTTAGAGACAACAAGTTTTTAGTATTAATATACTCAACGTTGTAATGTGGTTTGGTGATGCACTTTATTTTCAAAAAACAAAAAGTTCTTATTAACAAATATGTAATTTATTATTTGGTAAATAACATAACAATAAAGCAATCGCTTCACCATTTTAGACTCTATTGCCGTTCTTGAAACAAGCGGCTGATCAAAACAGCGACAAACCGGTTGGACCACATCGGGCTGCGGTAATAAATATGAGTTCAGTGCTTGGATCTATTGCAAAAAACGATCAAGGCGGGTTTTATCCATATAGATGTTCAAAAGTAAGACATTTTGTTTGTAATACAGGAATAAATTTTTCACATGGATTTAAATATATGTGATGGTTATCCTATATTATTTTAAGAAATATATTTGTAAGAAGTGTTATTACAATTAATATTATTTGAAATAAACTCATTTTCAGGCGGCATTGAATGCTGCAACGAAATCGATGAGTCTAGATCTTAAAAAAGATCAAATCCTTGTGACTTGCATACACCCTGGCTGGGTGAGAACGGATATGGGCGGGAAAAATGCACCGCTAGATGTCGATACGAGTATCAACGGTATTTTCAAGACAATAAGCAAGCTTGGTGAAAACGATAGTGGAAAATTTCTTCAATATGACGGTAGTGAACTACCATGGTAAAAATTATTTTCCACTTGACAAAACTAATATTTTCCTTTATTTACCTAATATTTTTACATTGCGGATCTAATTCCGCAGATGTTACTTCAAACTTTCAAAATGCGAAAACTGTTATACAACATAAATTTCAGGCATTTCATGGTAATTTAAAATTTTCAACACTTTTTATAAAAAAAGAATATTAATGTAGTAGTTTGATGCATTTTAGATTTTAATTCTAACCTCTGTTAATCATATTTATCAGTAACATTGCATAAAATATGTTTGTTGTTGTAGTAGTGACAAGTAAAAAGATAAGCAATGACGTCATATTTAATTGATGACGCACAGCTGTTTCTTTTGATACATATATTGTTTAATGCAAACTATGTGAAAAATATTTTTTATCTGTTTACTAAAGTAAAAGATACAGCCATTATTAATTTTTTTTTCACAAGATAAGTACGTTTTTGAAATATCTTGTATTAAAGTCCCCATTGGCTTGAGCTATGCTATTATGACTTAACTTTCACACTGTGACGCTTAATAAAAAATAATTTATGAAGATATGCGCATCTGTGTTTCTTTAGAAAATAAAAACTTAAGATAATTTACAATTATTAAATTTTTCAGTTTAAAATAAAATTTTATTCACTGCTTTGCAATAAAGTTTTTTTTTTATTTTCGTTCCACTTACCTTTCCACCGTGAGAGGTACGTATAGCCCATCACGTTGTCAATTTCTGATTCGACGTCAGTCACGTTTTCTATGTGGGCTGGTCTATTTTGATCTGGAAAGAAGAGTTTAATTATTCAGTACAATAAATTACAAATTACTGTATCTCATCGAAAATCGATAAGAAATTTTTGTATTCACATTATAAACTTCAATAAAATGTGAATCTTCTCTAATATATAGAAATAGATCAATGAAAGGCTCTAAAACTATTGTTTTAAGACCAAAATTGGTTTCCCGCTACATGCATTCTAAATTTGGAAAATAAAAACTCATATTTGTAACATTTTTAATGTGTTAAATTCACTATAAGTAGTAGAATATTTTGATATCCTTAATAGGTTATTTGTTCCTAGGCAACAGTTGTTATAATGTAATATTTTGTTTTATATTTATCTATGGTATAGAGAAACGTCGGCGGCCATTTAATGTAATGATGCCAATTCTGTTTTTAAAAAAATGTTTTAATCAAGTTCATTTACGAAAAACAACATAATTTCACTGACGATGTAGAAGTAGAAACAGAAAATACCGACATAGATAACATATCTCTAATTTCCAAAGTTCTTCTCTCGTTTTAAAAAGTTTGATTAAATAACAAAATGCATTCAAGCTCCCTTTCCTTTCAATTCCGAATCCTAAATATGTACCGAATCCCTTCCCAACGATCAGCACTACCCAGTATTAATTGTAGGTTGGTAACATACACGCAAATCTGCGATTTCTGCAGGAACCGCCTGCTCGCTTATTTAGTTACGTATAAAAATTGCCGATCTTTTTGTATGATCCGGAGGCATTATTACTAAATCTGTTTCTTCAAAATTAAAGTGATGTTAAATCCGAAAGCTTTATCTACGTAAATCTTTCTTTCTTTTCTTATGTCTCTCCTCTATCACTTGTCGTTTATAAAAAAGTTGAATTCTCAGTTCAATCATTTTCGTCTTAAACACAACTGAAAATTTTATCAACAATTTATATCGATAATCAATGTCAACGTTAACGGAGCATTGCGCAGCGCTATTTTTACCGCTCACGTGGACATTTCACGCAACTATTGCATTTAAGTTTCCATTTGGTCTTGTCATTAGATAGCATATCAGCTACCAGAGCCCGCAAATATCGATATTATACCAAATTTTAATATTGTATACTTCCCCATATAAGCTTCAGGATATTAATGACTTAATGACTGACACCTTCTTATTCGCGCAATAGGTGCTTTTAAGAAATCGTAAGACGTATTGGATGTTTCTTCCTTTATTCTTTATAGTACACAAAAATCACAGTAACAAAGTAAAGAATTACAAAAAAAGATTGTACAAAGGCGAGCTTAACCCTAAACAGAGTTCTCTACCAGTAAACCTTTGATCATAGGTGAATAATCATCAAAAAGTAAGTAGTTGTGTACAATGTAAATAAGCATAAATAATGTGTATGTGTTATGTATGGGTAAGAACAGCATTACTTTAATTAATTAAAAGTAATGATTTTTTAAATGAATTTTAATGTATTTCTAATGCATATTAAGTACGACTATCTCCACTTCTTTGTATAAATTTTAACTGTGAAAATTTATTGCTCCTCCGTAAGGTCAAGTTTCGTAAAAAGATTTTGAAGCTTTTGCTTGACGTACGGCGCACATAAAGTTAGGAAAGCACTGATACATAACATAGAATAAGATAAATAATAACAAAATGCTGTCATCATAACTCTACAATTTAATTGAAATCCAAGTAATAAAGTTTTTAGATCAAACCAAAAACACCTTGCGAAAACTAGCACAGGATATATTTAGCGTTATGTAGAAGTGTCATATTTCTGCATGGAATCTGTGTATAACATGGCCAGTCACCCGGATATAGAAGTAAAAGATCAAAGAAGAAAACGTTTATAGGATTTCTATAAAAGTCTTCTTCGTTTAAACGTTTATAGGAATTCTACAAAATCGTTTGTCAAGGCAGTCTAATCTATCAAGATTAGACTGCCATGCCAAACGATTTTGAAGAATTCCTCGCTAAGAGTCTCCTTTCACATAATGTATAATCTTCTAAATATCATCTCTGATTATATATCCCTAGATTATATTTTTAATATAAAATTATCTTCGTACTTTCCCCTTGTGCCTTCGCCATTTGTTTCAGTACAAGGTACCTAGCAAGTATTCATTTAAACGATCATCGCTGTACGACACTAAGTCTGCAGATTATTTAGGAAGAGTCATATAGGCGGAATGTTTTATATCCTAATTCTTCTCGCTACCAAGTTGACCATGAATAACTGCCCCGGTGAAAATATTTTTCTAAAACAACTAAGTAAAAATAAGCTTTAAAAAAGTGTGTAAGAGTGAAAAGATACTTCAAAACTTTTATTATGTTGTCCCATATTCTCAGAAAATTGGGCCTTTTTTTCAGAGTTAATAAGACTTAATCAGAGTTTTTTAAGAGTCATTTCATATAATATTTAATACTCACCAGGGTGAGTAAACCAGTGTTGTTAACACACAGTTGTGTTTACTCACCCTGGTGAGTATTTGCTGAATAGTACGAATTATCATCGGATATATATGATATATATGACTTTGAATATTTGGTGACGAGAGAAGCCAGTTCATCATCTGTGGTGATCTTATGGATGTCACCGCATGGGGTTTTTACTCATATGACCCCATTCTGCGTCCAAACCCGTTGCATTCAAAAATGGAGACGTGTTTTATGGAATACTTCCTGCCTAGATCTAGCTATCTGATCTGCTGTCGAAGGATAGCAAATATGAGCCCCCTAAAATTCCGGAGCGCTTTTGCAACTTTTGCCACAGTATCCTTAGATGAATCATGATGATGACGATGATCCATTTGAGATCTGTGCCTGAAGGTCACCAAGCTTCTTTGATATATTTTCTTCAATTCTTGAGTTGTGTGTGAAAAAGTGGACATTTTGGTGAAAGTTATTCAGTGTAAAAAAATAGTTACAGTTCAGACGGTGAGCTGGCAGGTGGTGAATATATTTATATTGTGAAGTTACATGCAAATGCTGCTACTGTGAGTAATTATCAGTTAAAATAACACTTTAGAATGACTTTAAACTAAATTCAAATTGTTATAATGCTAAAAATTACAAGAATTTTAATTAAAATATAAGGAGCTATGAGAAAGTACGTCTACGAGTATACTTTTTATTCACCTACCCGCGAAAGAAATAACTATTTATTCGCTATACTATATTAATGTTTATAACACATATAGAACTGATGGAATTCCCACCATCTAGCTGATGGAGTACACTATGGAGTTAGTAACTGTCTTAATGTGACCCTCTAGGAACTCTTATTCTTTAAACTTTTTCCCATCTAGTCATGGCAGCCTGCTATAGTTCTATCGACCTCAAAAAAGCAGATTAGGTACGTCAAACTGCAGGCTTATAGTTATGAGTACTCTTTATTTTCAAACCAATGGATACAATAATTCGCGACCAGCTCTTCAACCTTGAGGATCATCAGCTGATCAATGACTGTTTGTACAGTTTCGACATAGTAATACAGCTGGTGATTTGGTCAAATATACTAGTATTAATCTGACAAGTGCTCTTCTTTTTAGAGTTCTATCGCACCGTCTTGTAGCTCGTGCTGTCTCATGTGCAGATATAACCCTCGAGAAAATGAGCTTACTGAACGTATGCTATATAACAGAACACAATATGCCTTTTAGCCGCTTAAAAGAATATTTTAGTCATGCAGTACATACATAATTGAAATTGGTCCACTTAATTCCCCCTAGTTCCAACAGTGTACAGCTGACATTTGGTTATTTCTGAGTTCTGTTTGACGTACTTTCTATATTACTGGTTGACTCAAAGACTACGTGTCTTTGAGTCAATTCCGAATTAGCCCATAAGCAAATTAAGCAATTTCTTAGGGCACTACGTCTTGGGGGGACACCACAGTTGACAAAAATGGTAGCATATAAAAGGTAACACTCTCAGAGAATTTGATTTTAAACTGATTAAAGCTATCAGAAATCATATAAAATGTGGAGGTGCGAAAAAGTGGAATGATATACAAAGAGATAAAAGACGAACTCTTATTCCTGGCTAAATGAGTCGATGTCGATATCATTATGTACCCTGGTCAAATTTTAGACTCAAATCTTTGAAAAAATTTAGGAAGGAAAGATGTTTTTCCGATTTAGGAACCGTAATTTATTTTTATTATTGCAATTTAATAAAAAAACTAATTTCCAGTAATTTCTCTAGCACAAGTGTGGTAATACAAAATAATATACGATTATAAAGTTGATGAATGTTCGCTAATGTGGAATTATTGCCCTGTCCTGCGTATATTTTTATGTTTGGTAATAGCGATGATATCGGAAGAAGCATTCTATGTGATGTCGTAATGGTGCGGACATTTCTGTCCTCCTGTTTGAGTCCACCTGAGTATGCCAACGGTATATAAGAGGACGGGCATAATCCAACCATTATACGCACGTGCTATATTTAGGCCCGAGACAAGGCTATTAAACACTTTTGCGAAGCATCCAAAAACACGTCTCGAACTGACTGTTTTACGCCAACCTCATCAATACCTCCATCCTGTGACATACATAGGTACCGGTATATTTCAGCTTCGGAAAGGGTCCTGTTCACGGGAGTTGAAACCTCAATGCCCTCGGTATGCGTAACCTTGCCTCTTTTCACGTGGAGTACCGCAAGCTTATCCGTCCCTAACTACGATGGAATTGCTAAAATCACAAGTCACCAATCTAAAGTCACCAGCGGTATTTCCGGACCAATACGACTTAGGGACCTTCAAGAAGGGAGCCTATTCTTACCTCGAAGGTCGGTAACGCTCTTGCAACTCTTCTCGTGTTGTGGGAGTCCATGGGCGGCGCTAATCACTTACCACCAGGTGAGCCGCTTACTAGTTTGCCTCCCCAACTCTCTAAAAAAAAGGACAGAATGGCTGTCAGTGTCTTATAGGTGATCGAATCTGGCTGGGATCACCCAGTAGTGAAGAGGTAAGGTAGAGTCTTCTGGTCTAAAGCTTCTTGGAATTGTCGGGCAAGTACGGCATGGAATCCCATAAACACCTTAAGCCAGTAGTGATGCAGTCCGTCTAGACCCAGGCCAGTTCTGAGATGTAACATAATTAAACCCGACAAACTATCTAGTTTGGGCGAGTTCAAACTGAACATTGCCGTATAGAATTGATCGAAAAATAATTCAAAATTTTTACTTGTCGCGGTATTAAAGGATTAAAATTCAAACATTTGATTTAAATAGGCGGAGGCCAAGCTACGCTGATCGTTATATTTATCGACCAACGTCTGCCAAATAACAGAATAATTTTCAGCGTTCGGAACGATCCCCTTGCTAACTGATTTTTAGTTAATAAACAGTACATAAGACAATTTATTTTTTTAAAACTGGATCCATTCATGAACTGTCAAGTCTTGATAATGGTTTGATCATAAACTTGGGGACATTTAAATTGTTTACAATTTCGTTAAATTCATTACGCAAGCGATCCAAAGAAACAATTGCCGTTTGGTTCGGTCCTTGGCCCGCTTCACGCTCCGTCCTCTCCAAGGATTTAAAGAGTCTCTTCTTCTCTTCTCTGAAAGAGACGATTCTGGTTGAACCGCTTTGACCTCTCGGTATATCGCCGGATCCGCATTCCCCAAGCTGCGATCCTTTGCTTCAGGTCATCGATGCGCTCCGTCAGTCAGAGACATTGCGTGTCACAATGGCATAGCCAGGATTAGGAAATTTGCCACCAACTATTCGGAAAATTGCCAGTGCGGCGAATTGAGTTTGTATCGCAAAGGTCCGTGCTGGTTTCCAGGTAGGTTGCCAGTATTAGATTAACAGCCCCAATGACAGTGCGATTTCGCTCGATTAGGGATATACGGTGGAGACGTGGCGATCGTAGGGAGGTATCTGGCGCGTTTCCAGAATCGGCTCCTCCAGTTTACTAATATATGCTCTATTTCATGGGAGTCCATTCCCACGTCGACCGAGTCCACCACAGTCAGAGTGTTAACGGCGGCATCCACGTTCACATCCACATTGGGATCCACAGACGCCGCTACACTTTCACCTGCAGCATTCTTAGACGGCGCTGGAATAACCTCACGTCGTAGTCGTTTGAGTTTTGCATCATTGAATAACTTGGAACGGATGATGTACCGAATCCGGAAAATGTTAGCTCAAGCTCAGCAAAAAAGCGATGCGTCCTAGTCCGATACGCGTTACCTCCGGTTTCTCCCTCTTTAGCCCTAAAGTACGCTCGCAATTCGTTCTTATTCATTTCGCACGACCATCGCATGCGATGTCTTGGCCCTTGAGGACCCTGCCAACACCAAGCCGGCTAGTAGGGATGATGATGACGGGAAGGACTGACTCAATCCTACTAGTAGATAGTGGACAAAAATGTTTATCAGTTTTTCTTGACTTAAAAAAAGCCTTCGAAACTGTCTCTTTTGCCATTATTTTGCGTAGAATAAAGGAAAGCGGAGCGTACTTCTTTAAACCTTTTAAAAGATTATCTGAGAGGACGCACACAAAGGGTTAAAATAAGACATATAATTAGCTCAACTAAAGAAATTCTCGCATACGGGGTACCTCAAGGCAGCGTTCTTGGCCCCACATTATTTGTTATATATAAATAACCTTTATTAATTGAAAATAGAAGAAGCACGTATCTTCTCATACGCAGACGATACTGCTATCACTTTAAGTAACAAAAATTGGTGCAAACCTTGCTGAAAAAGTATTAAGGAAAATATCATCTTGGCTGGACTCTTCACGTTAAACTCATCAAAAACAAATTATATTTGTTTTTCAAAATATGTAAGCTCACAACCATCTGTAAATTATGAAATAAAAATACATAGATGCATAAAACCTGAAAGTCTTGTCTGTTCATGTACCTCAATAACAAACGTAGAATATACCAAATATCTCGGTATAGAAATTGAACAACGATTATCATGGCACATGCAAATAGATAAAGTTATAAATACAACGCGGAAACTTATATGAACCTTTAAGCAATTAAGGCATGTAGCCATCAAAACTATATTAAGGCAAGTGAACTTTCCCTTAGTCCAATCGATCATAACATATTAGTATGGGTATGGGCATAGTATGGGGCGGAGCGTCCAAACTAAAGTTTTTGGAATTAGAGAGGGCTCAAAGAACACTACTCACTATTATTTAAGCCTTTAAGATTTCCTACAGAAACACTACACAAGACTCTTGATGTGTTAACTGTACGAAAACTATACGAGTACATATGTCAAATTACATTAAAAAAACACAAAACAGTGCTATTTATTTCTACACATTCTAAAGGTAGAAAAAAACGCGCTGTTGCTTCTCCAGTCTTTCTGAAATCTACATTCGCTAAGAGACATTTTATAAGACAATCCGCGAACATATATAATATAGGAAATAGAGAATTACAAAAATATAAATTATCTTACTTCAACTGCAAAAGAATTCAAACCTCGTGGCTTAAGCCATTAACATACGAATATGTTGAATCTATTTTACAAACAATACTGTAACATACCCTCACAGACAGACAGACACACACTCACGCATAAAATTATACACACTCGCATATATACACAGAAAATCTGTTTATTATTTTTTATTTTTCTTTTTTACTTATTATTTTCATTAAATTGTAATAAATAGTTTTTTTTGTTCTCTTTATAAGTCCAAAACAACTAATTGTATTAAAATAATTATTGCATGGAAGAACCTTCTAATACAAACATATCTTTGCTTAAATGAAGTTTCTATCCTTTGTAATGATATTAACTGTAAGATACTGAATAAAGATTATTATTATTGTTATTATTATTATTTAGGGAGGTAACATGATGTCTCGTCTGGTTGAGCTTTATTATTATTATTAATACTGTGGAGACGATCGTGGCAATATACTGTAATTTCACTACCAGAAATTGTATTGTCACCGGACTTACATAAGTGTGCTAAATACCAGTTTAACCACTAAACATTCATTACTACTAAAACATATTGTCCAAATATGTTTGTTCTTGTTGTATGGTTGGCAGAATAGGAAATTTTAAAGACAATTTACATACGAGTAGTGCAAGGTAAATAAAAGATATAGATATAAAAAACGTGTGCGTCCCGGGACGCCCGACAAAAGTAATAACATAAACTAATCTTATTTGACCTATTTAATATTAAAATTGTTTAAGTAGTGTAAAGTTTAGGTTATTACTTAAATTTTATGTATATTAATAAGATAATGTAAGGAAGGATCATTTATTATAAAATATATTTTATTAGTGATAGTTATCGGTTATATGCTCATTGTCAACAAACAACAACAACTGAGAATATACCTCATCACTCAGACTATCTAAACTTCACACAAACAAATACAAACAACGTAAATCAATAATAGAAAAACTTGCAAAGCTAACTGTTAATATTCTTTTCTTCTTCTTTCTCAGCCCATAGCCACCACCCAATGCTGAGTGTAGGCCTCTTCCAATGCTCTCCATTCCTTTCGTATCCAGTTCCTCTCCGCTATCTTCACAGGTCATTGGTCCATCTCATTGGTTGCCTCCCCTCGTTTCTGTGACTAGTTCTGGGTATCCATTCCAGCATCTCTTTGCCCGATCTGGTGTCGTTTCTGCGACATATATGGCCCGCCCATTTCCACTTTCTACGAGCTATTGTGCTAGCAATGTCGGTAAGCCTCGTTCGTCTCCGAATCTGTGTACAAATACCCATCAAGGCCCGCTCCATAGCACTCTGGGTGATTTGCAGCTTGTGGATGACTTGCTGAGTGAGCGTCCAAGTTTCGGCTTCATATGGCTGGACGAGAAGGATACACTGCTCAAAGGCTCTGCGCTTGAGATTAATGAGTATATCACCTTTGAGCACGTCAGACAGCTTACCGAACTGTTATACGGGTTCCCGGATATTGTATTTTAAAATCGACTTCTAAAAGGAATATTTATTTAGATAAAAATTACAACTGGATTTTTGAGAGACAAGCTTTCGAGAGAGATGATTGAGACGAAGTGTGTCTGATAATGTGTGTCTAACTGACGAGTTTGAATAAATATGGGCGCGCGTGCTAATATTGCATAGTTGTCAGCACTCTCTTTAGAATATATAATATATAACAACCCCCTCGTTAAGAGGAAACTCACCCTTAAGTGAGTTTTCAAAAAAAAAATCGTTCAATCAATATGGAGTTGTGGTTGTGGTGAATTTTCACCATGCTCTGAGTTCTTAGGGTTAATTATTACTAGCTTTCTCAAAAGTTTAACTCTTTTGCAAATTATTAAACTTATAATTACAAGGCATATAATTATAGATAATATACTCAGAATTGGAATACTAATGTGGTTGTTGAATGTGTTTGGATTTTTTAAAGTTTT
>JAOCPS010130821.1:0-25272 GCA_025505425.1 Graphium colonna | reverse complement strand
ATATTGCTAATTAAACGGTCTTATAGAATTGTATACAATGGATTTCCGCAAAGTAACGCCTGATTCTATTAATTGAAAATTGATCATCTCCTTATAATAGTTATAGATTCCGTTCCTTGTTTATTATAGCTGTTTTGTGTAGTAGTTATATAGTTAGAAGCGGATTTTAAGTTTAAAAACATTAACTGTTGTATTTAACTATATTTTTTTCCCAATTAATTTAATCGAGTCTCAGGGATTGGGATTTTAATACTTACATATTCAACAGTTATAAAATTAGTTCGCAATTATGTTTCGCTCAATATACGAAAATATCCCTGACCTGACAATTTCCGATACTTTTAACTACCAATTCTTGAATTCGACTAAACAAATTTAAATTTCTTTATTCAATAATCAAGTAATAACACTTGCTTATCGATACTCAAGAATACTACCAGCGGTTCGGAAAGAAAGCCACTGACCTGAGAAGAACCGGCGTAAGAAACTCAGCGGGACTATTTTTTTTAAAGCTATTAGATATAGAATATACAAACAATAAATATTACTTGAGAGAGCCTGGAGCGAGCAGTTCATAACCAGGGTGTGTCATTTAAGTAATTATTAGTATCATAATATCCTTTAAGACACAAAGGTCCTTAAATAGTTTTTTTTTAATTTATTAACAGATAAGTTTTGATCAATTGTTAAGTTTCGAGAACAATCTGAATATCGAATAAAACTTTAAATTCGTATACGGAGCAGACAAATATTAATTAATGCATTATCGAGCGAGCGAATCGTCAGGGCACCCAAACATTTGACAAATGTCTTGCCATTGCGGAAACGATCCATCTCAAGGAGACATTACGTCGGGAGGGTAGTCGCGAAATCTGTCGCTGTCAGACGAAATCGCGAAGGCTTTTTATACAATCGTTTATCTTGAGATCTTTATTAGACTGGCTATGACTTGGAGTTACTGCTTGGAAGGGATTGTTTTGATGTGATTTATCTGAGACGATAAACTTTGCACTTTAGGAGTATCAATATTTCGCAGTATTGAACTAGAAGTATATTAACCGTTCTTCGTGGTTTCTAAGGATTTAGCATAATGTATTGTAGCCTAGATAATATGGTATAAATTATGTAATTTTCATTCGTTGCTTCTGCCGCGTTAATGACACGTAATTTATTTGATTACGTTAGATAAATATATGTATATATTTTTAAGAATGATTTTCTGAAACACAGAAAAAATCATCTATATTTCTGGCAACATCCTGCGAAAAATGAACAAAAGTAATAATGTTGAATTAATCCAAGTGGAATCGTTTAAGTAAAGAATGATAATAAAGCAACGATGTGCAATGTCATAGCTTAGGGTGCATTTAGAAAAAACGAGTGAATGCTCATTCAATCTTTCGTCTATCAAATTCTTTTAGTTTAATGTAGAGCATTCTTTCACTGTTGTGTCTACGTTCGCAAAGATTCTATGGAATATTCTAAGAATTCTCGCTCGCTCGATGTAAATGGCGCTAGAGCTCACAAACAGTTCTATAGAGCATTCTTGCGTGTTCCGAGCTTTTTAGTGTTCTAGCGATATCGAGTGGTTTCAAGACAAATGTGTGTTAATGATAGGAGCACACCGAAATCATAAATGTGCGTGGGATCTGAATTCTGAAAATCATAAAAATACTATTCGGAAACAAGTTGCTTGGGATGAAATAGAAAATATACTGAAATTTTATTTTCTTCTTGACTGTTTAAGATAAAATAATAAATGTACCACTCGAAATTATAATTTTCCTGCCAGAGTCTGACATAAACCACAGAATTACTATGAATGAGCGAGGAGCCTCCTTCGGCTGATCTAAACATCTATATGAATGCTCTTGTTTTAATTCTAGCTCTATGTTCGTTTGGCTTAAACGCACCTTGAATGGTAGTACTGACTTTCGTTTACACTAAAAGATCAAGAAAGAATGCTTTTGTTTTAGCTCTAGTTCTAAGTTCGTTTAGTCTAAATGCACCCTAAGAAACCAAGTCTATGACTGTTCCTACTATTCATCTCGTTTTCAATTTTTCATAAAATTTTAACATTTGGTTTACAGAGGGCCCGCGACCGGCTCACAAAGACATCCTGACCATCCGCGCATATATCCTGCTCTTCCTGAAGCAGCTCATCATGATCGGCAACGGGGTCAAGGAGGACGAGCTGCAGTCCATCCTCAATTATTTGACCACGATACACGAGGTGAGGATTGATATACTGGTTGAGTCACCTTGATAATTCGAGGAAGTTATGTGAGAATTATATATGAAGAATAAATATAATAAAAATAAATATATATTGACCGCTGAGTAAACTTAATCGAACGTTGAACATTTAATTACGAAACGCATGGGCATCCTTGCAGACACTGCTGATCGCCCCCTTTTCTCGCGTTTCTTTCGGTCGACGAACTGCGCCACTCGCCATATGTTTCACTGTCGGCATCGTATCTACGCTTCATTTATTTGTTGGAATCAATGAAAATGGAAAAATATTTATCTATATCTTTACAGGACGAGAATCTTCACGACGTACTCCAGATGCTAATTTCTCTGATGTCGGAGCATCCAAGCTCTATGGTTCCAGCTTTCGATGCCAAGGTATATTTTTTTATTAAAAATCATTAAAAATATAATTATGGCCGGAAACACACAAAATTTTATAGTTATTATTTCAATAATTTCTTTACAACATTACGCTTTATAGATTTGATATTTGAAGAGGGAATTTTATTTTAAGTAAAAAAAGTATAAAATTGCTTTACCTACATGACGTCTACTCAATCGGCCACAGAGATGTAGATTGAAATAGAGGCTATTTTCTATGAATCGATTTTTCGATTTTATCAAATATTCAAACATTTTTTTCTTTTCAAAAAGAACTTCTGTTGGAGTTAGTATAATAAGTTTAGACTCCAAAAAAAAAAAAACGAACTTAATGCAACATGGTACGGTATGTCATATAAAAATGGGCATTGTCCCTTTAAAATATCACGGATATTTTTATTCTTGGTGTATCCAAGAATAAATATATGTTTTTTCAAAAATACGATTTTATGAATTTGATCGAAAATCCTCATTTAGATTTAACTTTTCAGGAACGTTTATATGAAAATTGGTTACGTATTGATTTTGGTCTCGAATATCTGTTAATAATCTGTTTTAAACCTTGTATTTACATATTATGATTTTTTACTTATTTTCAGGGTGGCGTAAGGACCATTTTCAAACTGCTCGCGTCTGAAAGTCAGATGATCAGACTCCAAGCTCTCAAACTCCTCGGATTCTTTTTGAGCAGAAGCACTCACAAGTACGTACAAACATAATTATATTAAAAATAAATATAGATATGGTTTATATAAACTAAATGTGATAGCACAGATTTATTAGAGAAACTTAAATTAGATGATTTGGTATTACAGATGTAGTGGTATGCAATTCTTAGTAATATTATAACCTAATTATTGATTGAGGTTTCACTCATAATTTTAAGATGTATATTGTTTCTAACCATAATCAGATGTTACTGCTTATTCTATTGTTTTATTTATATGAAAACTGATAAAATTTGCGATCATAAAAATATTCTGGGTATATATCAGACATACATAAGTGAGAATTACAATGCATCTTAAATCTAGGTTATGAAGGAAAACGATACTCTTAAAGATTATCTATATATAAACAATAAATAAATCGCCCTCAACATTGTATGAGTTATTCATTTAATACATTGTTTGTTCTTTTTTCTTTGACTTGATATATTTATATTTGTTTTTTTTTGCAGACGCAAATACGACGTGATGTCGCCCCACAACCTGTACACGTTGCTCGCCACGCGACTCTGCTCGTCCGGCGAGACTCTGTCTCTACCGGTATATAATGCACTGTACGAATTGTTGACCGAACACGTGGGACAACAGATCCTGTATACCAACCATCCGGAGCCACAACCCCATTTCAGATTGGAAAACCCAAGTGAGTGTTAACAGTCTATGATACAAACTAAATGGGTCAAACTACCCGCGGGTCACGGGTGACTCATTTTATTTTGACTCCCTTCAATTAAGAAAATAAAATGTGATGTCCAAAAAAAATTGTAAATGATAACATTCATTAATATCTTTTTATTTTAATCTTTTATAAATAATATACAGATCACAATGACTTTTACTAAATAAATTTGCTAATATACTATAGATATATATCAAACAATGTCTGACTCGAGCATTAAAAAGACAATGCCCACTTTTATATGTAAACCCTACCAAGTAGCATCAAGTTCAAACTTTTTTTTATAAATAGACGTATTATATTAACTCCTACAAAAGTTATTTTCTTAAATAAAAACTGGGTTTCGGAGATATTTAATAAAATCGAAAAATCGCTTTATAGAAAATAGTTTCTATTGTATTCTAAATCTCTATGGCCGATTGTGTAAATGTCATGTATATTAAGTAAATTTCATATTTTTCTACTTTAAATTACATTCCCTGTTCAAAACTAAAATCCAATAAGCATAATATCATAAAAAAATATAATTTTTATCTTCATGCATAAAACTTTTTTTACCGCTTTTGGGCATTGTTCTTTACAGAATTTTACCGACAGCCAAAAAAAGCATTTATTATAACAGACAGTATTCATAGATTGAAGAATCGAAATGGTGATCAATGTAATAAAATAGAATAACTGCCTCCGTAACTAGTGGTACAGGAACCCTTAAAATCGCTAGTCCTTGGTTCGAATCTCGCGTGAGAAAATTTTGCGTTTATTTAACTATCGTGAAGTAACATAATATATTATAAATATAGCAACTGTCTTCTATAAAGAACAGTTTGGGGCAGGAACTTAATTTGGGAAATTTAAAGAGATATTAATAAAGCAAACCGAGGATATCCTTTATTTTATAATAAATGACATTTCGGAATAAGTCTTATTGTAAATAGTTTATTTTTTAGCCCGAATACGTTATACAAAAATTAAGATGTTGACCAATAAAATATTTATATCACTTTACGCCAATGTTGTTAACAGCAGTTAATATGTTGTGAGTTCAATTGTTTTTTTTTTAATTTTCCAGTGATTCTCAAAGTGGTGGCAACACTCATCCGCCAATCGAAGCAGACCGAACAACTGTTGGAAGTGAAAAAACTTTTCCTCTCAGACATGACTTTATTGTGTAGTAATAATCGCGAGAACAGACGGACGGTGTTACAGATGTCTGTTTGGCAAGAGTGGCTGGTCGCTATGGCGTACATACATCCGAAGAATGCGGAGGAACAGAAGATATCTGATATGGTCTATTCCTTGTTCCGAATGTTGCTGCATCATGCTATTAAACACGAGTATGGTGGATGGAGGGTCTGGGTTGACACCCTGGCGATTGTACACTCGAAGGTATGTTTTTTTGTTTTAAATATAACGTTTGATTAAATGGATACTAAAAATTAGGTAATATACTGTGCCGATGTATGACAATTATGCAGATGAAAAAATTATAAATACGACAAAAGTATGTACTAAAGGAAAAAATATATATATACGTGTCGAATGAGGTAAAACTATAAATTGATAATTTCTCATTAAAAATATTAACTAAACTGAAAGGTGTGTCCTTAAATGGTAAATATTTAAAATCATTTACAAATCTTTTAGGTGTGTAAATAGTTCTTAAAATAATCTTATTAGATACATACATTAAATATAATAAAATATATAAAAATATAATTGTTGTTCACGTCAATTAAATTAATATAAGATTGAAAACGATATTTATAGCAACAAAAAAATCTTTTACAGGTATCATACGAAGAGTTCAAACTGCAGTTCGCACAAATGTACGAACACTACGAGCAACGCCGGGCTGACAACATAACTGATCCGGCGGAGAGACAACAAAGACCTATATCCACCATATCCGGATGGGACAGACATACAGACGGACCGGTCAATCGTGTAGTGCCTGATACCGACGAGAGTTTAGACAACTCGCCTGCAACTATCAAGAAGCAGAATGTCTTAAATCACGCGGCTCAAACAGAAATTGGGAAAGGATTGTCGTTGAGAGAAGTGGAGAGCTGCAATTGCACTAAACTTAAGCCCAGTGAAAGTGATAAAAGTGACGAAGATTCGAGGACTACAGTGGTTTATAGTGAAGTGTGTAAAGTGCATACTCCGGTGAAAAGTGCACCTGATAACACAGACGAAAGTCAAAATGTAAACGAAATTGAACACGCAGTTGATGAAAACGAAGAGCCTATTGAAAATGAGAATAATGACGATGAATTGGTTCAATCTATTATAGAGACTAAACTTCTGGAATCGGAAATAGAAACAATTGACGAAAAGATAGAGAAACCAATAAGCCGACAGGGTAGTCTTGATTACATTCCAGTAAGAGATGTGGGAGATTCTATAATAAAAGATGATAATACGGATAAAAGTGAAGGTATACCGTCAAGTCTGTCTGTAAGCGAGACTGCTAGTCCTGAAAAAGTGGCAGATATGAACATAATAAACGAGAGAGAATCAGAATTATCGGATCCGTCCGAATTGTATTTAACTCCGAGTGAAGCTACAAGTCCTAAGAAGATACAGGACAAAACAGATGCAATCACAGATGAAGTAAATGACGATCCGAAACACATTGCTATTAATATAGTAAACGATGTATTGTCTGTTGCATTGGAAACTGTTAAATTAAAGACAGACGATGATACGGATTCGGGTGCTATTTCCGGAGGGCAGCATTCGGAAGGCAATACTCCAAATGGACGTGACGACTTCGAGCATGATATCGAAGAAATGATCGATCAGAAACAGACCGTTGAGATGATCGCAAACGATCTAGTAATGGATTTAATATCTAGCGTTGTATCTAAAAGCGAAGGAAACATTGAAAATATTCCAAAAGAAGAGGCCCAAAGTGTGGCTGAACATGACGAAGGTAATGTTTTGCCACTAGACGGTGAATTCATTGTTAACGAAGAGACTAATGAAGATTTTAGTTCTAAAATATCCGAAGAAAATGCTAAAAATGACAGTCATAGAATGGATACTGAACCAGAAGATACGACACCTGAGATGCCACCTATTTCGACTATAAGTGAAAACATTTCTCTAGCTAATAAGAATGAGCAGGAAAACGTAGAGGAAAGGAATCTGAGTGAAAGGGAGAAAAGAAGAGTAAGCTTACCGGGAGACAATGAGATGAAGCAGGATAGCAATCGAGGTGAAAATATGTCTACGCAAGGAACAAATACCTCTACGTCTCCTAAGCGTCCGCGTAGCGCCTCTACGAGTACTCAAGTCGATTCAAATCATTTTGGTGAGTTTAATTCTATTACGTTACATATAAATGGATTAGATTTATAAATTTGTGTTTTTAACTTCTTATGTGCGGATAAAGAACTCTTCTTAAGCTTCATCTTCGTTATACACTAAGTATATCTTAAAACATTAAAAATGTGTAAGTGAATTCAGGGTAAACAATTGTGTGGCCATGTTTATTGTTTCTTTTGCGTGAAGGATATAATATGTAAGAAAATTAAAAATTTCATGAAAACTCATGGTAATAAAATCTCTGGTTTTTAGAAACAAAATAATTCCTCTAAAAGAAAATAACTGTAAGATAATTATAGTTAACATAAAATACTAGTTTTGTATGACACTATTTCTTTACTATTTCGTTAAAAATTGTCAGATGTTTAGTTCAGAATTGTTAATTATTTTATTTACTATGACAATTAAAAATTACTAACAAATTCAATCCAATTTGTTATCATATTTTTAGAATTGGCATGGGCCCGTTTTAATCTGAAAAAAATCGATAGATCACGCTCTTTTATGTCATATCTATTAGGGATTATGTCTATTACAGAGTCGCTTACCACACTACTACGACACTTCTGTATTCCATATCTTTGTCGATTTCCATCTTGGCTTATAGTGAACAGATATTTCAATTTATCAACCCTTGAAAATACCCTGTATGTTAATACACATATGTTTGGTCTTCTTACTTATCTTAAAAACATTTTCTTCTAGAGCTCCAATCCATATTCATCCATCATTCTCCATCATATCCATACTCTTTAAATTTTGTTTTCATTTTCAGATATAAGAACTGAATACAAATGTTCTATGGCAGTTCTTTGTTACATAATTATTTTGATAAGATAGTCCATAATAATAGTAATGGGCTAAGAGCTGACCCTTGGTGCACTCCAAATGTGATCGCAAATTTTTCACTTGTTTCTGCTGTTGTACTTATCTGTTTTGTAACATTAGTGTACTTATCCAGAATTAAGGTGATGTCTTCTTAGGTACAGGCTGTGCGCGCAATGCTTCTCCTACTAGGTCGCGGGGAATGCATTCAAAGGCCTTAATTAATGCAATCAAAGTCTATAAAAATTTATTTTTCTAGCTTGGCAATGGTATTTGCTGTATAGCTTCGTATTGCATCCGAGATACTCTTTTCTACAAAAAAGCTACATTGGTTGGGATAGAGTAATAGTATTATTCAAACGGTTTAATTTGTTTGTGGTTTAACTTTACGATGAGGACGGCTACGCTACGTGTCAGACTGTAGATCGCTGTAATACATTTGGGAATGAGTGAGAACGTTATATTAACAATGAAAACAGTAACGCTTGTTTTTTATTATTCGTGTATAAAAAAATTGAAATATTAATATTTCAGAAAGCAAACGTCCGACGAAGTGCAACCGGCCGATGTTCTCTCCGGGCCCCACGAGGCCCCCCTTCCGCATCCCGGAGTTCCGCTGGTCATACATCCACCAGCGACTTCTCTCTGACGTCCTATTCTCACTCGAAACTGATATACAGGTGAGTCTGCTAGTCCACCTTCCTATACAAAATTATGCAGCTAAAAGTTTTTAAAATCAGTGAAAGTGTACTGAATAAACCTATCAAAATTAAGACTTTACTGACTGAGTCATGAGAGATGTATTTCAGAGAAGGAAAGAGAAAAAAGATTTTTTCTTATGGAAAGGATGACAAACGAGGAGACTATTCGCTTGATGTTAAGCTGAAGTTATGCGAACACCGCCTTAAAATTGCAGCAAGTGGTGTGAAAAGATTTAATACTCTACCACTTTAGAGTGAATGAAAATTTCAGCTGAAAAATTTCCATCTCTCTGTAAAGTCAACTGCTATTAGTGGTATTTTGAGATCGATACTTCTAATGGTGGTCACTGACAAGACGTCTCGGCCGACTTTCTAAGGTGTGCGGGGGGTTAAATTTTGCGAAGTAGCCGCAGTGCTCCATACATTTAAGGTCGCATTTTGAATAGCTCCATAATCCATATGACTGTCTCGTTAGTGACTTTCATAAGGGATTCTCAGGAAAATGTCCGATTTATATTTCAAAGGTCCCAACCCTCTTGTAACTCGTTTGATATTCCTTGATTCCATGGGTGGCAGAGATCATTTACCATACTTGCTCTAATTGCCTAGTACTATAACAATTTATAATTAAGTATGTATTTAATTTTTGGGTTGTCAAAATATTGGTTATCGTCATTCAAATAACCTTAATCCTTATTTATTACAGGTGTGGCGCAGCCATTCGACCAAGTCGGTGATTGACTTCGTCAACAGCAGCGAGAACTCGATCTTCGTGGTGAACACGGTGCATCTGATAAGCCAACTGGCGGACAACCTGATCATCGCTTGTGGTGGACTCCTGCCTTTGCTTGCTTCAGCTACTTCTCCTAATGTAAATATTTTATGATAATATTAATATCCTAATTGTGGAAATGAGTTTCTTTGCTTATAATGATTTTACGTTGTGATTATTCAATCGTTTGTCACTCATTTTTGTTATACGGTAACAAGATAAGGGAACAGAATGTGGGGAAGCATACGTCCAGAAATTAATACAGTTCCCGAAATATATAAAGAACTTTTACTTGGTCGTTCTAAATTATATGTTAGCCTAGGCCTATTCACAACTTTATTCGAGGCGAACCAGATTTGCTTATATCAATGAAATTGTAAATTTAATAATTAACCATTTCAATTGCGAGTTAAACACAGCAGTCAAAGAAAACTTCGCAAGGATACCTACATAGCTGAGAAAATATAAAAATGTTTATAAGATATGCAAATAACTAGTCTGCACGGGGGCCGCATGGCGGACCTTGCCTTTATACCTTCTGCCTAAAGAAGGTCTTTGCCAATGGGACAATCTTATAAAATGAAAGTACATATAAATAATATAAAGGCTTTTACTTTACTTTCACGGCCTAAAATTCATTGTTTCCAGAACGAACTAGACGTGATCGAACCCACGCAAGGCATGCCCGTAGAAGTGGCTGTGACCTTCCTACAAAGATTGGTCAGCATGGCAGATGTACTGATATTCGCTAGTGCGTTGAATTTTGCCGAATTGGAAGCCGAGAAGAACATGTCCAGCGGTGGGATATTGAGGCAGTGTCTGCGACTGGTGAGTGGGAGTTTTTTATAATATTCGTTCTAGGTATATAGTTTTTACTGTAGAAATAAGGAGTACCTATTATCCTGTATGTGTGATATATTGTGTCCAAATGGCCGTTGAAAAATGGTCCGGATGGCGCTAGTGTAGCTAAAGTATCATATTTAATATATTAAATGTAATATGGGTGTTCTTGAGTGATACCTTTAATGGGTGATTTATTTTGAGTGCCCTGATAATAACAGCAGATGACGGTTGAAAAATGGTTCCGGATGGCGCTAGTGTAGCTTTAGGATCAGATAATTAGTATTTAAATGCGATAACGTGTGTTTTTTACGATAACCTTTTACAGATGAATCATTTTAAGCGTCTCGATGATAGTAGTAAATTATAGTTAAAGAATTGGGTCAGAATAGCATTAGCTTCGCTTTGTATGAGTGATTTATTATGAGTGTAAAAATGGTAGTGAAAGCAACTATTTAAAATCGATCAGAATGGCGCTAGTGTAACGTTTACATCATAATAAAAAATACCGCCAGAAAGAATATAAAATTATAAAAACAAAAAAGGAAGTGAAATGTTATGGCCCTTGCAGAATCATTTGACAAAATTTGCATTAAAAATTATGCACGCAAAACTTAGTGATTTATTTTGATGCAAAAAGATATGTTTTAAAAGTTTTATTAAAATGAGTATGTGATAAAATGTAGATATATTAAAATGTGAAATTAGACTTGGTTTTGAAATTCGTACTTTTATGATACAGTGGCGCCCTCCTTATTTGTGGTTTCCTAAAGCTTTTTGGGTACTCCTTACTTCTACACTCTATAGTTTTTTGGTGGAAGACGGTAGAAGTGTGGATTGGCTTTAGATAGTTTTGTCGATCGGGATTTGTCACTCATTGTTAATTAATATATATATATATATTTAATGAGTTAAGACAAGGCATGCGTAATTAAGATAATGTTTTAAAACATACATTGAAAATCTAACATTTTAAATTCCGATCGAACTTCTACCGTTTATCATTTTGACGTACTTACATAAAAGGATTCGTGAACTTAGTTCTCAAAAGTGAATATTATTGTATATTTCAACATATAGTCTTACGTAGAAGTGATTTGTGTCCGCGTCATATAACCTCTTTAACAGTATCGCTTTATAGGATGATAAATGCTTCAACTAGATTAGGTTTTCTTTTACAAATAGAAAAGTCTATTGAGTTACATAGAAATTTTAGAATACAAATACATATTATTCAAAACTATATATGTCGTATCGTTCTAAAACTTTTTCTTTAGTCTTTTATTGCAGAAGTACACTGTAAAGTGATTCTTACTGTGTCCTGTCGCTTTTAACTTCATTTAATCGATGGAGTAATGTTTCTTATTCTTGAATTCTGAGTGATAGTTTAAAAATTTGTTAGTCAGCATTATGCTCAGAATTATGTAGTGTGTTAAATAGCTACGTATGTATAGTGTACACGACTCGCGTTTTATATGTGCCTCAGCATGTAGCACATTACATGACTCCGACTTAAGTAATATTTATTCCTTCATTGATGTCTTAAATTATTTAACTATTTGTCCTTCTACCAAGAAAACTGTTAGGACAATAATTTAATACCTTTAAAATATTAGTTCATAGTAATATTTTGATATTCTTGTAAGTCTTTAAATTAAATTAAACAAACTAAATCGCACAAAAATCAAAATAAGAATCGGGCGTAAATTTGTAAAGGTTTTAGAAATGAGCGAGAATACAGTATTTCGAAGTTCTTACAATAGATAAAAATCATTTTGCTACTAAGGTAATAAATATATTTAATTGAGTTCTAAATAAACACACAGATAAATTTACTGTCACATGAAAGTTTTTTTACTTGTAAATTATTAATGTTTATTGATATGTATATATAATTGTAAAAACAGAACGATAAGATTTTATCATTAAAATGTCACTCGTTTCTTAAATATTGCTAAAGAAAAAATCAATTTATTCTCATACATATGAAAGAAACACCAATACTTTGAAGAGTGTGATACATTTTGGGATATACGTATTCGCATCTCACTTGAGAGGCTCCATCAGGGCTTATAGGTAGTGAGAAAACCTTTGAGAAATACGTAGAAAAATACTTTGTAATAGTGAGTTGTACCTTTCGGAATAGCTCTCCGCCTTCGGGAGACACTAGTGTTGTGCGTGTGCGTGGTAGTGTGCGTAGCGTGTAGCTAGTGGTGTGCGCAGGTGTGCACGTGCGCGGTGCGGAACTGCCTCGAGTGCAAGGAGCGCCAGCGCTGCGCGACCAAGGGCCGCCCGGACGAGCCCAGCAAGGTCAGTCAGTGGGAGGTTTGTATGGCTACAGGAGAACAACGCTCTACTCGATAGGGCATCTAAAATGTCGCCGGATCTAGGGTCAGTGTTGTCCCCACAGGAAGCCATGAGATGATAGGGCAGGATACATAGATAGGATCAATAATATAGTAAAATGATCTTGGCAGAATCACTTGTCAGCTGCGATATTTCCACATACAAATTAAGGACCTTCAAAAAAAAGCGTACTCTTACTCCGAAGCCCTGCGACGCTCTTGTAACTCCTGATTTATTAACCTATTTCATCCAATGTCCATGACTGGCAACTCATCCACATCTCCTCGAATGTTTTAAGCGTGCATTGGCGACATCTTTACTTTAACATTAGCTAAACCGTCCGCTCATTTGCTAATTTTTCATAATATAAAAGTAAGCATCTCACAGAAGAACACTATAAACATACAAAATAACACTCCGACGAACTACTAACCAAAACGTAGATCGAGAGAACAATCTATTTGACTCGGTTACTATAACATAACTTAAAATTTGCCTTGAGGAATCGAAAAGGTTTCATTCCCCTTTTTACTTTTTAATTCCCATCTACCCACCACCACACTCAACAAATATAGAACTGTGTTCAGGTTCATATAATACATATTCAGGTTCAGTTCGTATAATACATACAATTTTGCAGTCAAGCAGTGACACCAGATAAATGTGATAATCGTCATCTAATCATACTATCAAAATCTCAAGATAAATAGGTTACATGATAAAAGAAGGTAGGAACATAACTGAAGTCAAGAAAAAAAAACAGTGATATAAAATGTGTACTTTACTCACTTGATCAGCCTGTGTCAGCCTAACTGTGCGATATCCAAATTACGATTATATGAACAGTAAAGATTAATAAAAAATTAGGCCACTTCCACTATATTTTTATGGAAAAGAAGACAAACGAGCAGACGGTTCACCTGATGGTAAGCGGTCCCGTCGCCCATAGACACACGCAACACTCGGAGAGTTGCGAGTACATTGTTGACCTGGGATATTGGATAGAATAGGTTTATCGGACAGAATGGGGTTGGAATTAAGGATTTGAAAAGAAAAGGAGTGGGAAAAGAAACGGGTAGACAATTGCCATTCGGTATTCCCAAAAGTAATGCATACTTTATTTTATGCCGACTTTGTGAAGGATGGTGATGCTTTCCCGGGCGAGCGTAGCTCTATCACATTTTATTTAAGAAACAGCTTTGAGAAAGTTTTATCTCTTTGATCTTAATGTAATCTTTAATGCAACGACAATATAGATACTTTAACGTTTTGTCCCTATTGTTATAAAATGCGTTTTATTGATAGACTCGTTATAAATCTTAAAAAATAGTCATGTAGATATTTGTAGAGATTCATTCATTATGCATGCAAGTGTTTGCCATTTTGAGTAGATATTTTTCTATGGTGTAACTATGCAGCCTTATGGCCTATGAATCTATTACCATCTCTACATTATCAAGATAGAAACATACGTAATTCTTGATCTTGCTTCGTATGTAGTGTCTTGATAGCATTCTTTTACTGTCTAAAGGACTATCGCCAGGATTTTATTATTATATTCCGATATAAAGTAAAAATTCTACGGTTCATGGCATAATGTAGTCAAGCATTTCAACTCGCATATTCACTGGGAAAATTATGGATTTACGAGCTATAAAAATTAATAGGAAATGCTAGTTGATATAAACTAAATTCAATTATTTTTGTTGGTTTTAAAATGATGTATTGTGTAATCATTTTTTGTTTAAGTGTTGAAACATGGATATTGTTTTTATCAGAGTGTGGTTGCTAGCCTGGCTGACGCGTCCAGCCCTGTCAAAGACCCTGAACGTTTATTGCAAGACATGGACGTGAACAGGCTGCGAGCAGTCATTTACAGGGATGTGGTAAGTCGTAAAAGCATTATAAATTAATAAATCGTCACAATCAACATATAAAATACGAAATTAAATTGTAAAAGTAGTAATTTTCCAAAAATCGTCTAATTTATATTAAATTCTACAACGTCATTATGTGCACAAATATTTAACGTAGTTTATTTGGCGATAATAATTGTAATGAAATATTTTGAATAGATGTTTATTTGTGTAAAACAGAATCACTATGGGAGGGCTAATATTTGGGTAAACAAAAAATATAGATGATTATATTAGTATAGTTTTCCACATTGACAGACCATCTAATAAGACAGCACAACTTTTAAAGGTTATGTAAAAAATTACAGAGATCATTGGATGACTTTGCTTGGAATACAGGTATTTATCGCCCATCGTCTTGTTAACTTAAAATCGTACCATATTCTTTTCACAGGAGGAAACAAAACAAGCGCAATTCCTCTCTCTAGCAATCGTCTACTTCATCTCCGTGCTGATGGTCTCCAAGTATCGAGACATCTTGGAGCCACCAGCTCACTCGGCACCCGATTGTACCAGGCGGGCCCACCACCACGACCATCACGGTAATTATGACCATTATACGACGACCAAAGCTATTTCCACTACAAAAAATCATTAACGAATATCATGCATGTAATAATATTTCTAGTGGAGCCATGTCAGTTTGCTGAATAGTAAACTTTTCATCTTATCATCAGTCTATTTTTCACGACCAAAGTTATTTCAGCTACGACCAAAACTATTTCCATAACAAAAAACATTAACGACTGTAAGGTATATAATCACATGTACCATCTTAACTAATTATATTGGAAACACGTCAGTAAGACAAATATATACGAATATTTCATTTACTTTTAGAGTTGCTGCTTTAAAATTAATTGAAATATTCGTCCTCTATTCACGCCCTCAGCTATTTTCAATACAAAACTTTTGGGCCTACGATAGGGTATATTTGTTGAAGGTAATACAGACATTATTTACGACAAAATAAATTTATGAAACGATCCAATCTATTTCCACCTCGAAACCTTTTCTCAACATTATTTTCTCAAAAAAGTTCTTTTGACAACACAACTCGTGTATATTTTACGTCCCTTATTATTTCTTGAATAAAATCAAACATTATATTTAAGTGGCCGTTTATTTTCGGTGAACCCACCATTACGATCACCACGACACGACTACACCTAACGTAGAAAGCTATTTTCACAACAAATCATTGAGCAATTGGAATGGTGACTTAGGATATTTAACTAATCTTTAATAAATAAAAAACTATAAAGCATATGACCATATTTATTTCACGAATAATGAGACTGGACTTGTTAATTCATCAGCTACATTTACCAAAAAAGCTATATTTCATACGACCATTTGTATTTGAAAAAAAAAAAACTGTGACTTGTTTTGTCTCTTGCCCGGTAAATCCACGTTTATTACACAATAAAAAAATTACGTTATTACACAAGACAATCTTTATGAGACTTGTTACTTAATGGGTCGATTATATCTACAAGAAATAACTTATATATTGCAGACCACCACATACGGTTGTCGGATTGTTTCACAATTTTAATTATTATAAAAACAAATCTCAGATCTGATATAGATCTGCTCTGATACTAAATAGGAACTTCGTTTCCTTCCAATTTCAAAATTAAGAATGTAAATACTATTTGCGTCTATGGAAAGGAAGGTAACATATAATAAACGGTCGTAATAAACTATTTCATCCGCATGTCGTTTATATAAAAAACCTAGAGAAGTCGAATAAATTTATGATTAGGTCTGAATGGTAGAATTTGGACCATCTATTACAGCGATAAACAAAAAAAAAATAATCCACATAAATCTACGAAACATTCTATTGTTCTTAGTATACAACAAGCCTCTTGATATTATTATGTTATATTTGCTAACTTTGAAGCTTTTGGTTGTACCATAACATTATATATGAAAAATATTGTCGACATCAATTTGATACTTAACTATTTCAGCTAAACCTTTATCTATTATTCTGCAATTAATTTTACTCAATATTGTATTTATTCTATGCTTTTAGAATTAATATGTTTCGAAACTTCACAAAAAATATTCTTGTCTATTTATTGCCCTGTAGAGTTTTAATTTTACTTTATTATATCTATAGTGTGTACTTTGCTAGATATATTTTGGACCGATAATTTGTAGTCAAGATTAAAGTTCATTCCACTTATCATCCTGCTATATCGTCTTCAATATTGGTTTTTTTTTAATTAAAATTATTATATTTCTATTATGAACAACTATTTATTTATTTTTAGTTTGCTATTTTCCCCAAATTTTACAGCTTTACATCAACAAAAATATTTTAATATCGAATTTATTTTACCATATGGTGTCACCATTAAGTTGCTTATAGTAAAATGCTTATTCGCACATATTGAATTATACACCTCTTCACAGATTTCCTTTAGAAAGTTATTTATTTTATATTCTTATAGGTTACACAACAAATGCATATTGTCTCGGCCTTAACGTATTATATGAGGATTATTAAAAGAAACTAAATTAGTGTGATTGTTGGATTTCCTTTGGATATCAAGTTTTGACATTTCCAAGTGTATATATTTTTTTGGTCAAGCCAAATGGTCTAGTTTAACTAAATAAAATTGTTGGTTACGTTTTATTTAATAATGTTTGATATCTTGAATTATGGATATTTTTGATTATACATATGTATGTTGTCCGATAGTTTTTTTTTTGTGGGAGGCCCTGACAATAGGTACAAATTTGGAGGAATTTACATTGTGCAATGGAACAAGATATCTGAATGTGCCGTTTCTCCTCTTTTTCACGCCGCTTGAAACGCGTCACGGTCTTGGACACATGGTAAAATCGTCTACGTTTATTTGTCGGATAACATCGCATCGACGCTACTTACACTACATCTGACGCACAACATTATGTCTGTTACGACTTCATTCACCTCACGGTTTTGCAATCCCCTCCAATTCAACCTTCACTGTTTTCCTGATCTTCCTGATCCATCTGTTTTATTCGCGTCTCTGGCTATTCTTCGTGTCTGATCTTTTTCTGTTTTTCTGTTCTTTTCTTATTTCTTTTACCCCTGCATCGTACTTCAATGGCCTTATACTTATATGTCTTCTTTTACTGCTGGTTGTCTGACGATATTTGTATTGATTTCTGCACATCCAAATTACGTTGTTCATACACACCGCATACCTTTACGCCTGTTCCAACAACCCTCTCTTTTATTCTACACTTCCATTTACTCTTCAACCAATCTTTTTAATGGCATTTTCTCTGAATCCTCATTATTAACTTCCTCATCGCAACGTTCGTTCCAAACACCACATTTCTGAAAAACCTGCACTATTATGCACTTATCTTACTGTAATCCATTGTTATCCCGATAAACGATAACTAATAAACACTTCCAAATTTTACCCAATTTGTCCAATTATTCATTTACCGTAATAACTGTATCAACTATTCTATCCTTACTCACTCACCCTACTCTACCCCTGATAACTGTTCCAATGGCCGCATTCTTATCCTATTAAACAAATGCTCTAAAAAACCATTGTCTCGAACACCGCACATACATTCTTCTCTATACTTCCTATTGTATTATCCACTAAACTGTGTCACCGACCTCGTCCCAATGAACCTACCACACTACCACCCGCACACAACGGCCACGCGAGTGCAGGCGGCTCGCGGCCCCTGTTCCCGCAGTGGTCGCACCACGTGTACCCGCAGTTCCTGCCCGGTGGGCACCCCGCGCACCGCCACGCGCACGCGCACGCGCACGCGCACTGCAAGCCGCAGTGCGCGCACGCCCTCGACGCACACGCACGCCTCGCCTGCCGCGCGCACAAGGGTAACCGCCGACCCACACCGCTCGCAACGCATTCGAACATGGAGTATCGCTCTGTGCAACACGCACGGGGCTGAATAAGGCATAGCGATAATTATTACTCAGTATTAATTGTTACTATATCCCTTACAAGTACTCGAAGAGGTTTCAGTAACAACAGTTTAGTATTAACTCTACTTGTGCGTCTTACGTGTGCAGGATTAAATTATTAAATACCATTAAAGATGCTCAGTACACGCACTTGAAAGCCTAAAATTCGAAACTCCAATAATGATCGGTCTTAAGAAATAGTGATCTCTGTCTTACCAAGACGAAATTTTTGGTAAATACCGATAACTATGAGTCTGTGTGTTACAATGGTAAATACATACTGAAAAGGCTACATTAAGATGAAACAATAACAATTATTCTGCTATTTATATACGTCTATAGGACTAAAGTTAAAAATAGCCAAACAATTACAGGACTAACCCTTATGAAGTGTCAGTAAGGATTTGCTCTGTCTTACATACACTCGCAGGGCTATGAATATCAATAAATAATGTTTGCTCAGAGGAAATAAAGCTCGTCTTTAAGAAATTTAATATTTAAACTCTCTGAAATATAATTTGCTTTTATGCTGTATTTACACAAGCTTAAAAGTACTTTTGGAAATCTCAATAATTGTAGCTCTCATTTACCCTTTTCAAATCCTAGGATTCAATTTGAAGAGTTCGTAATGACTTTTATACTGAATCAATAAAGTTAAAATAACCATTTTTCGGAGTAATTCACGCGTTTAAATTTAATTCAGAATTAAGTAATAGTTACGTTCTACTTTGCAGTTTCTGGAAATAAACTTAATATAATTAAATAATAATTAGGATGTGTTGGACAAGTGTTTGTAATTTAATGTAAAGAACAGAATTAATTATTACTCAGTCTCTTTAATGCTTATTAGAATTTGAATTGAAGATTCAGCAATAGCAACCGTCTTGTCTAACTATTCTGGAATAGGTAATTGTATCGGAATAGTAATAACTAATACTCAGAGTCAAATATATTGTCGTATATTATATATAACTTTGGGGTTTAATAATAGAAAAAGTTTTATATATAGGTTTATATTATATTTTATATTTAAGGCGTTATCGCCTTCTATAAATATAGGTTTAAATATAAATTAACTAAGAAACACAATGCTCAATTGTGGCATTGCTGAACTTTATTACTATGAAATTAAAGATTCCATTTTTAAAAGCCTTAACATTAAGTGAGACATGAAAATGCGATGCGAGCGTGTTAAAATCAACGTGGTCGATGTTCGCGATCACTGTTTTGTCTATACAAGTAAAAATCAACTCTATAAAAGTATTGTTAAGTCGTTATAGACAAGACAGTGCTACAGGCACGCTTCAGCACCGCTGTGTTTTTTGTTTTACTTATGATTTTCATTTGCAATATCATCTACCATCGTAGTGTAGATTAGATTGTGTGATTTGATTTTGTTTTACGTTTGGATTACTCATTTTTCTTTCATACACCCATTGATATACAAAAAAAAATCCTAGATAACACGATCCTGAACAAACGCATCAATCAAAATCGTCTGTAATTTTACATTGCCAAGTTATAGATGACTGGTGTCACATGTGGGAATCATATATGAATATTAAAAATAAACATTGATTTACCACTGAATAAGCATAATCTAAAGTTGAAAAATTCATTACGTTATTCATGTTCATCCGAGCGGACACGGCGTGGCTGGAGTGAGACGCGAAGGCGGAAGGGTGATCGATCAGCTGATCACAGGCGACACACTTCATTGATTTATTGAGATAAAATTATGCCTCTAATTTGATTACATAAATATGATGTCAATCGAGTACCGAGTGCTCTCTTTTAATATCGTAGGTGACTTACCAATCATCCTGTATATGAGAAATATTTTGTTTTGCAAATTCGATCTTACATGCAGGGTATAAAGTCGATTTTATAATGCTTTATCCAACTAGGGAAAAATTATAATTGATTTTGTTTTTCAAAGCAAATAAGTGTGCATCTAGAGTTTTTTGTATATCAATGCTTACACTTTAGAAAGAAAGTTTAGAATAGATTTTAAGGTCTTTAAACTAATAGAATTGAAATGTAGTAATACATATTAGTCAATTTGCAAACTGTACTTCTCCTTTCCGACCATCAGTCTGAATGATTCACTAGGCTTCAGTTGTGAAAGAAATATTAGTTCCCTGGAGGATCCTTGCTTGTTAAAAGCTTTGTTGATGTTGTGCCTCATAAAAATGTGCCAATACACGAAAAATAATTGTTTTATACCGTTTTTTTCTTAGACCACAATGGTGATGACGTGGAATATGCGATGATTGTCGTAGATGAGAACACGTCGACAATGAATGAGTTGGATTCACCGTCAATGAAGGTAAGATTAGAGCTTTGTTGTAATTAGAACCGTAACGTGTTGTATGTAAGCCTCATTGTCCCCTGGCATGCGTAATTTAGATGAACGTTTACCGTCGTTTTTTAATCATTTTGATCGACAATGGTAGGTTTAGGTACTTTTTAAGATTTCGTAGATTTATAATATAGATATCTTTATATCGATAGTAATTCTTATTTCGAATATCTTAGAAAATCCATTTAATTTTTTGATTAATCTTAATTCATAATCTTTAATGTGTTCCACCATGATAATCGTACTATGTTATTTTAATTTACCTATAGATTATATTCTTTCAATAGTAATAATGGTAAAATTAGTTTTCTAGTTTCCATATATCAATTGCAAACCTTTCGTAGTTTGTTGTTTCAGATAAATTTACATCCATTCTGTAATCAGGTTCGCAATAGCATGTATAGTTTAGTAAATTGAATATTTATTCTTAAAATCTATTAATGTAGTTTAGACATTTTGCGAATGATAGGTATTCAGTATCGATTCAAAACAGGTCAGAGAGTATGTTAGAGTCAAATGCATGCCGATTAGTTAAATGTTCGATCCCATCCAATGATTAGATTTTTTTGCCGTCGTTACATGCGCATCATTGGTTGGTGTATGTCGCTCGTATACGTTCGTTATTAGGCGACGTCTGTATGCGTGTTGGGTGTACGCTTGGAGTTTTGTTTCACTTTTTGTTTTGCCAAAAACGCGTTGAAACGTTCAAGGGTGAGGGTGTGGCGAAAATTGAGACCACGACGGACGAGGCGAAGCCGAATTCCGCTCCAGAAAAGGAGAGAAAAGAAGAAGAGGAGAAGGGAAAGGGGGATCTGTCGCCAGGATCGGAAAAGGAGGAACCGCTGTTCAAATCCAGCCTCCGAGTGACCCGCAATAAGCCGAAGGTTAGTTTCGGTCGCTGCGGGTGTGCGTGTCTATCTCACGAAGGCGGGACGCTTGTGTGTGTTAAAGTCGAAAAATCAATCATCCTAAGTTTTATATACAAAAATCTCCAGATACACAGCCACGAACAAAAGTAACAATGAAAACCGTCCCCAATTCCATATTTCAAAGTTTTGTATAATTTTATTTTTGGTTTTACGAATTGAATCTTACGTGCAAGACAAAATGTTGCTTTTATAAAGCAACGTCTATCCCGGGAAAAAATATATTTGACGCTTTTTTTTCAGAGGAAATGTGCGTTTAGATAATTAGACTTTGCGGCGCGGATGTTTTTGGAGCGCCGATTGCGTATCTAGGGTTATATTTATAATGATTTTGAGTCGTTTTATTTATTGTGTACGAGTACACACTCGTGAAAGTAGTCAAATACGAAAAAAATGCACACAACAAAACCTGAGTACACTGGTAAAGAGGCTACAAAGACTGGATTGCTGTTTTAGAATCATTTGCGAATTATTTGCTCGGAATTTATGTCAAATTAATTTCGCTGAAATGAAAATATTTGAATAATTACTATGATCGTATAATGCTCTTTATCTGTTATTTTAGTGTAAATTAAAAACATTATTTTTATTAAGTAAAAGATTTTTTTTTATATTGTTAGAGGCTGACTTACACAGACAAGTGAATATTATACACAGGATAAACACAAATAAAGTCGACCAGCCTTCGTGAGTTTAGACATGAAGCGACCGGATAACTCTATTAGTCATTTTCTCTCCTCTTGGTGGTTGGTGGTCTTCTAGGTCCGTTTCCCTTTCTTTACGTCTACTGGGCATAGGCATGAAGTCTCCAATGACTTAGATTTTAGACAAATCTTTTTATAACCAGACATTAGATAGTACGAAGCTCGAATTGATGTTAGATGTATAGGTGTTAATGTATGACCCGAGTTAGTAGTGATGTGCCGGATATCCGAGTCCCAGGTATTTTTTATCTGATACTGACTTTTTTAACCATCGAATTTCGCATAATATGCGAATTCCTGACAATAGCTAATAAGTTCATCGACTATTAATAATAATATGTCTCAAAATATCTTTTCTTCTTAAAATCACAAATCGAGAGTTTTTCAAAAATATTATATTTAACACATTTATGAGAGAACGTCTTAAGACATTAATTAAATAACTTTACAATAAGATCAAAATTTTTGTGATTATTTGAATTTCACTTAATAATATTATTTTATCAATAGGTGTAAAACAATTTTATTTTCAGGAATATTAAAAATAATTATGATATAATTCAAAAGGTAATATGACGGGTTTCTTCCGTTACATTTGAAGGGATTTCAACGAAGTAAAGGTATATTATATATTTATTATAATATATATTTTCAAAATCCGGCACATCTCTGATTAAGAGATACAAGATGGTAGAAAATAGACATCGTCCCAATGCTTTCCGTAATAAAAATCCTTAGTTGTAGTTTCTCGTATTCTTTCTGTTCAAAAAGTTTTTTTCAATACGTATTACCTCAAATAAATGTCCAAACCATCTTCAAACGCCTCAGAAGTGAAACTTCGTTATATATATTTTCAGTTATTTTGATTTAAAACTGCTGCTGAAGCTTTTATGGGAAAAAATTATGAGACCAATCTGAAATTATGCACTTAAAAAACATAATTATTCAGAGCGTATTTATAGCGGAGTTTCGAGTTGGTCGAAACCAATTCGACCGTACTAAGGACCTCCTTTTTTGCAATCGATTAATAACAAATGTGTGTGTATTAAATGGGTGTTGTTGTCCTTTCGTAAGCCTCCCAGCGCACGGTCCAAAACGTTGTCGGGCATCACGGTATCAGTGGTTAACCTGGTTTGTACGATTTGGTTTAAACACACACAGAGTTTTAGTGTGAACACACTTTGACACGGGCAGCTGATGTTTTTGTGTGCGATCTCGGTTCACAAATAATTTTGTGTTCAAGTTGTTTGGAAGATGCAAATTTTCGGATAAGAAATTTATGGCAGATTTCAAAGAGCAATTAAAAACTTTTTTGGGTTCCGTACCCGAAAAATAACTAAAGGAAGTCTATTAATAAGAGTTCACGGTCTGACTGTCATAGAGTTGCATCTCATGATTTGTGAGTGGTAAACATTTGAAATTTACACAGATCCTGAATTTCTGTTGCCGCTATAACTAGAAATAATAATATCTTAATAAAATTAACAAAACAGAAAAAATAAAAAATGCTACGGAACTCTTTGTGAGCGAATCCATTTCACATGTGTCTAGTTTGTACTAATCTGTGATGGTATTTGCAATCATATGGAGACTGATTTACAATCGGACTCAAAATGAAATATTGTGGTGGCATGAAATCTGCTGTTATTTTTGGTAATCGTTTCATTATTAAAATATATCATAAGTTATTTTATACTTTGGACCGATATCGTTACACTTTACAGCGCCCCCTATCGTATATGCGGATCAAACACAAGCTTGTCACATGGCAAATATATTGCCATATATATTTATGTGTGGTCACACGTGAAAAATTAGGTCGCTAAGCTCACAACATATAGATACTAAATTTATAAATATATGAAATTTATTGCAAAATACATACAAGCACTGAGCACCACACTTATAATAAATTTAAAAGTAGATTCATGCTAAATATATTTTATCGTATCTTTGGTAAATTAAACGAAAAATGTAATAATTTATTTAATATAATTATCAAAAAATATTTTATTTCTAAACTGTTTCTGAAACGTGTTTTGAAAAATTTGACAGATTATATGTTTTTTTTCAACTATTACACGATATTGGCTCAAAAAATATATTTCTATTAACTGCGATTTTATATGTTTAAATTTAAATAATACTATTAGATATAAGAGCATCCTATAAGAAGGATTAACGTTAAACATTATCTATTTTTGCATGGCATTTATGCTTGGCTTGCTTGTTACCCGTCTTTTTTTCCCACTTTTCTATTTGCATGAATAAAAATCTTTACGCTTTTTTCTATATGACTGTTATCCTTCATAAAACCATAACAACTGGTAAAACTGTAATATTCATTTATTAACAAATTGTGAACCTTCATCTGTGTAAATATGACTTTAATTTTTGTCTGTGACTGAATTTAAAAAAGTTTAGAATTGTCGTTTCTATTTTATTCGAACTTAAACTTTATCTGTACATTAACAGAGCGTAGATTCGATCGAAGATGCCGGTTCGTTCCATCTCAACTCGACGGAAACGACAAACAACGATCCTGAGACGT
>JAOCPS010130711.1:0-15039 GCA_025505425.1 Graphium colonna | reverse complement strand
TTCAATATGATGTCATGTAGGGAATTTTAGTAACTGTTCGGTCTCGTCATAGTTAAGGTCCTGGAGCCACGCGGTAACTTTCTTTTTTAATACCGTCTTAGTCAGCTTATAAATTTGTAGCGAACTGTTAATTGTATTATATAAAAACCCTATGGATGGTAATTGTTAATTACACGGACATGACAAATTTTGCACTAAAAAAATTTAACTCTTAGAGAATAATAATTGATAAGACACATTTAAAGCAAAATTTGAGGGTCAGTTATACTTTTCGTAAAAAAAATAAACAAAGCACTTCATTAACTATTTAGCTGTTTATAAAGCTGTTTTAACTTTAAAGTTTCCATTATTTTATTAAAGTTTATCAGGAACCATTGGCTCCATGTAATGTTCCTTTAAGTAATTTTAGCAAGTTAGCATAAATAATGAACACAAATTGAAGAAAATGATTGAACAATTACATTTTGTTTTTGCAAATAAGGAGAAATTGTCGAAGTAAACTGTTTTCTGGTACATAAGCATTAACAACATTATTTACATTTAAGCAAGCATTAACAATTAGCTATAAGTCAATTGACAAATTATAACGAAGTGAATAGTATACTGTCACATATAGTTCATTGGTTTATGGTTATAAACCTAGTGCTTAATGCAAAAAACAAAGTAAATGTATTAATTTCACTCTCCCTAATCTATAGAAGCAGAATATCAATTAAGTATTAAATTATGAACTCCTAAAATCATTGGATTCTGCGACATTTCAATATTGAAATATGACAATATTGAAATTACTGATTTGACAGAAACTGCAAATACATTCAATGGCCATTTTGTACATATGCCCAATAAAGATGTTAAATATGTTGCCACAACTAGCATAAAATATAGACTTAGAAATTCCATTTGCTTATTGCCAATTGACAAATACTGTGTTAGTAAGATAATAACTGTTAAAATATACAAATACACAAAATAATAATAAATAATAATAAAAATCTTTATTCAGTATTGTACAATTAATATCATTACAAGGGATGGAATCTTCATTTAAGCAAAGATATGCTTGTATTAGAAGCGATAACTATTTTAATACACTTAGTTTTTTTGGACTTATAAAGAGAATAAAAAAACTATTTATTAAAATTTAAAGAAAATAAAAAGTAAATAAGGAAATAAAGTTTACAAAAAAATAAACATATTTTATGTGTATGTATGTATAAAGCTGTGTGTGTATGGCTGTGTGTGCGTACATGCGTGCGTTTTCTACCTTTAGAATATCTGGAAATAAATAGTGAAAAAGTGATTTGTGGTTTTTAATATAATTTGACATATGTATAGTTTTTGTACAGTCAACATATCAAGAGTCTTGTATAGTATTTATGTAGAAAATCTAAAAGGCTTAAATAATATTAGCTTAAGTAGTATTCTTTGAGCCCTCTCTAATTCCCAAAACTATTGTTTGGATGCTCCACTCCATACTGGCAAGCAATATGTTATGATTGATTGGGCTAAAGAAAAGTACACTTGCCTTAATATAGTTTTGGTGGCTACATGCCTTAGTTGCTTAAAAGTCCATATAAGTTTCCGCGTTGTATTTATAACTTTATCTATTTGCAAGTGCCATGATAACCGTTGATCAATTTCTATACCGAGATATTTGGTATGTTCTACCTTTGTTATTGTCGTACATGAACAGACAGGAATTTCAGGTTTTATACATCTATGTATTTTTATTTCATAATTTGCAGATGGTTGTGAACTTGCATATTTTGAAAAACACATATAATTTGTTTTTGATGAGTTTAGCGTGAGGAGATTAGAGTTCAGCCATGATAATATTTTCCTTAAACCTTTTTCACATCCGACCAACTTTTGCCGCTATAAATAATAGCAGTATCGTCTGCGTAAGAGAAGATACGTGCTCCTTCTATTTTAAATTTACAAAGGTTATTTATATATAACAGAAATAATGTGAGGCCAAGAACGCCGCCTCGAGGCACCCCATATGTGAGAATTTCTTCAGTTCAGCTAATTGTATCTCCTATTTGAACCCTGTGTGTGCGTCCTCTCAGATAATCTTTTAAAAGGTTTGTACACATTTAACGCCAAAACTCAGGAATGAGCTAAGAGATAGTGATGGCCGTCATTTGTTGTTGTTCGCTCTGCTCTTGTTGCATGTTGATATTGATGATGACGGTCATGAGAGTTACGACACGAGTAGTTAAGTTTTATTTATTTCGCGTCGGGGGTCACCACTTCACCGTAAAATAATTATTTGTGGTCCCACTTGGCCGTATGTATCACGACGGTACGGTAAAAATATGAGACGTGTTCTTGATAACTAACTCGTGCATTGTATAAGTCTCTGCGAGCAAATGGGTTGACTTCAAGAGGGTTGGCGCAGCAACCCTTATTTTAAATTACTACATGTGTTGATTTAAATATTATAGAGAAAGTATAGAGTGGGCCAAAGAAGTATAAGAAGTTATACTTCTTTGGCGTAACTTGATAAATTCTTAAAAAAATATATCTTTCGCGTTATCCTATGTTTGTAGAATAATGAATATATAAACTGTCTTTACTTTTCATATTTGGCACGTAGCGACGTCTATTTAGGAATTTACGCATTGTTAAAAGAGCTGAGTTTTGTTAGTTGTATTAGATGCGCCATCTGGTGAAACATTTTTTAAATACTGGTTAATGTTACAGACTCTGTGACTCTGTGTACAGTTGCTGTGACATTGTTAGATATAAACAAACATAGAAAACTTATGTTATACATTAAAATAGTTCACAAGCAGTAAATTAGAATGAACTAATTAAAATTAAATTCAATCTCAGCACAACCAGTTTCTTAGCTCTTATATGTAATTTTATATTTAAAAGTTCCTATTTCCTTTGCCATTTCCATTCCCTCCTTTGCCATTCTCCCTTAACGCGCCAAAGGAAGTATAACTTCAATAATATTTTATTTAATACCATTAAAAATTTTACCCCTTACAAAGCTAGTATAATTTTACAAATTTGTCAATATCACCACGTAAAGATAAGCATGTGGTGCATCACTGCTTCTTTTTTTGAATATGTTTAAAAGATTGCTACGCTTGGCACAAGGGGCGAAAAGCAATGTTAGTTTATCTATCTTCGTCTATAAGGTAGCACTTCTGCTGCATGCATAGCGTTTCCGAATTTACCTTGTATTCTCTGGAATGAAACTAATAATCAGACCATAAATCGTTTTAGTTCTACTTGGTTCTATTCGATCAATAACAAACTTACCATAGACAATATCGTCGTTGCGTATAAACGTTTTGATCATTTCATAAAATATAATATAAAGAAATAATCTTCAAAGAAGTAATATAATTTAAAAAAATAATGAACTATAGCCAGAAAGACCATGCTCGGGCTTTTGCTCAATTTCTTCCTAACATGGTAAAATTAGATCAACTTCAAGAAATTACTGAAAGTTTGGATCAAGAACTTGCTACATCGCAGAGGATTATGAACGAAATCAGGACGATGTTCGATAATGTATCCAAAGTGAATGATACTAGACACGGAAATTATAATGATCAGCCTGTAAATATGGTTCAACACGAAGACGTGTCTAAATTTCTTGAAGCTGATGCCCCCAAGTTACTCATGTCGGATATGTCCGAAAGAACATTAGGAGCAGATCTAGATATAGACGTTATTATTGCGTCTATGAGAGAGCGTGCCGAAGATTTAAAAAAAAATATTTTAGAAGCACAGCCACAGTCACAAAGCTACCAAAGAAACATTGAAAATTTAGATATTGGTCAATATGCCACAACTCTTGATCATCTTGCCAAACGTTTGGCCAATATCAAACTTATTAAAACAGATGATGTAAACAACAGAAATGCTCATTTGGAAGAAAAGTTAATGAAGTTGTGTCAAGATGTAAATTTATTTACCCAGGTACTGAGGATATATTCAAGTATTATTGTACAATATTTGGAATAAATTAGAAATTATTAACCAAACCATGTTTAAATGAAATTTTAGAATGATTGGTGTTAGATTTTAGAAGTATTATGTTAGTAGAATAGGCTTTAAGAATGTTATGTAAACTTATTAATTTTAAGAATGTCTAAAGCCCATTTCCCATCTATTGTCCAAAAAATTCTTTAAAGCAATGTTTTTTAGAAAACTGTACGTTTGAATTTTTGATTTTTTTACAGATGGTTGAAACAAAGACAGGAATCAGTGAATGTAACAAAAATTGGCCAGATACACAAGAGGACAACAATATTTTGTATTATGATAATATAATTAACAAATTGCTAGCAGGCATTAATGAAGTCACATATTTATTAAGAAATAAAAATTAAAGTTTTATTGCACTAACATACACCTGCATTAATCAATAGCAGTCATGTATATTTTATGCTATGACTGTTTTTTTATTGAATAAGTTTTTCCCAAGAATAATCTCAGTGTCCTCTTGATGTGAATATGTCCACTTTATTGTTCTTAATATGTATTTGTAGGCAGTAGATTATCATTTACTCATTCACTGTAAAAATGGTAATGGGAATATAAGTGTTGTAAAAATTTAAATACAAAAAATCTTAGTGATGCAACAGTGTTTTAATTTGAGTGACTTAAGTGACATTATCATATGCTGTACAGGTGAAATAATTAACAATCAAGTCAAGTTCATGAGTCAGTTCTGAGCTTTTCTGTCAACTAGTTTTATCTACAGAACAAGTATCTGAACATCCGCATAAAATGATGGTACAATTGTGCATTCAGTTGCATTGGCAAACTTCAATCATATTCTTCTTACATTGAATATTGTCTTGTAAAAACACTCTTTAAACACACAAGAAAGTTACAGATAAAAATGCTTTGCATCTAATATTTATCTGATATTTTTATAGATAGTATTTGCCTCATGTGTTGTTAAATGCTTTTTAGACTACAAAAGAAAAAATATGTTATATGAAGCCCAATTTCTACATTTTTAATTAGTTGGTAAACTTTTTTCTACACATTCTTGAAACAAAATTAGTGTAATTATACCAAATAAAGCCTATGCCTAAGCCTAATCCTAAATAAATACTAACAATATATGCAAGCAGCCAATATATACCAACAAGTTAGTGTAATTCTGTCTTTTTTTTATAAAATTTTAGGTGTTAAAATATTTCTATTGTGTTTTATATTTAAAACTAATTAAAGTACTGAAGAAAAGAAGTACTGGATGATTTATATTTAAAATTTTAGTAAACAAACTATAAAATGTAATATTTGTATATATGTATTTGATCTCGTACTAAATTTAAAGTTATGCATGTCAATTTTAAATGACTTACTTTTTATGTTATTAAATGTTAAACTAGTATTGTATTGTTTATAGGTTTAGGAATAATATTCCAAAATATATTGTTATATATGTCTTAAATTGACTTTTATTATAAATTAAAGATATTTATGTATTTTATTTAAATATAGTAAAGTTAACATAATTCATGAGATATATGGAGCATTTTTTATTTATACATATTTTGAAACATTATGATAAGTTAAGAAAATTACAATTTATATTTCACATATTTAATCATAATCTCAAATAAATGATAACAATAAAAATCTACAAATGATAATTTCAGAATTTATGAACTTGAATCAATCTTATGTTTATAAAGTGTGGTAAAATTATATTATGCAGTCTGTACTTTTTATCAGTAATGTCACATGGTACTCATACTCTGTCTAGGTAGTCTCACCGTCTAAGAGTCGCTTTCTTTTCCTGTCTATATTGTTGTCCGTGTTATCATTCTGTACATTGTCATTATTTTTTTTATCGTCATTATTTTTAGTGGGCCTTTCATCAGCTTCCATTACCTTTAATTGAACACCACAAACAACAGCTTCATTTAATATTTTTATTGCTTCCTGCGCTGACTTAACAGAGGCATATTTTGCAAACCCGAATATTTTATTTGGAAATGTTGATACATGTATGAGATTACCAAATCTACTGAACACATCTTTTAAAATAGAACCTGAGGGTGGCTGAGGTTTACAAACTATAAAACATCTTTTTGCTACTGGACTATTAATGTCAACTAATGGTTGAGGCGGCGGAAGTTGGACATTACAATAGTTCATATCTTGTTCATGTTTCATCTCACCATCGGACCGGCAATTGGTGGCAACTTTGATTAATGTACTTGCTTGGGCAATTGCATCTGCTAATTGCATTAAATCAGGAGTTCCAGCATCAATAGCATTTTTAAAGTTATTTACAATATTACTCAATTCGGTAGCTGCCTTATTTAAGGGATTTTTATCTGGCTTAACAGTTAATATTTCCCCAGAAGGAAATTCATAGTTGTTAAGTCTCTCTACAGCAAAGGCAGCAGCTTTCTCAGATTCATATGAAATGAGAGCTTTGCAGGCACCACTATAGTTATCTAGAGAATATTGACACTGTTTCATCCCTGGTACAATGTTAAATAATTGCTCTAAATATCTTTGTGGCAGTTGTGGAAAGCATTTCACACTAATGCTATTGAAGTCTTGAGGTTTAGAAGGTATCATCAAACTTATAGGTTCCCTTTTAACATCACATGAATGCGAGTAATTGTCTATGTAATTTTCTCTACTAGAAATATTAGGGTTGCTAGAGTGGAAGCTGCCTGCTTCTAAACTATTTCTATTCCTTTTTAGTTCATCTTTTGGAGTTGCAAACATTGGTCTATATTTTCTATCACATTCTTCATAGGCTTTGGCAGCATCAAAGAAATTTGAGTACTGGACATATGCAAACCCTTTACAAGCCTCAGTCAATTTATCTCTTTGTAATCGAACTGATTCTACATCACCAAATTCTGAAAAATGCTCTCTTATTTCATTTTCTGTAACATCTTTATGAACTTTTATAAAAAGCCTCCTATATCTATCCTCGCCACCGGTGTTACAATCATTTTTATTTGCTGCAACCATTACTTTGAGAGGCTTACTGTCATTTTCCAAAGTTTTTAGATGCAGCCCTTGAATAGCTGCGGCTGCATAGGAGGTTTTACTATACTTTATATAAGCAACGCCCTTTGATTCCCCTGTATTGCGATCCTTAGGTATATAAATATCTTCGACAGTACCAAATTGTTCAAATGGAGATCTAAGGTCTATTTTTTGTGTTTGTTTACTGCACACTACAAATACTCTGGAATATGGAGGATTATCCTCCTTTCTGTTATCATTGCGCATAGTTGTATTCCAATTCATTGTAATAAATAATTATAACGGTTCATACAGTAGTGTCGAGTCAGAAGTCAATAGTCACAAGGTTTCCCCTTTTGCAGTGGTGTCAAGTGACCAGAATATGTCGAAGTCAGTATCCTTCATGTCCCAATCTGTCCTTCTTTAAATTTTTACACTACTTAGTCTATTAATTATAGATTGTTAAAAACTGTAACTACCTTGGCGTTTCAATTTAGCAACGTTTACGTACGATGCAAACCATCCGTCCATGCAATAACAGACAGATAATAAATCAGGAGCAGGACCACAGCACGTCACGACAATTTAATTCTGCTGTCAGATTTGGAGATTATAAATAATGCATTCTGCAAAAAAAGTTAATTTCAAATAGTAACAATATGAGTCATTTGGAGTCTTCAATTACAAAACCTCAATTAACGAAAATAGACATAAAAACTAGAAAATTGTTAACAACGAAAAAAAAATACACCGACGACAAGCAGATATCGAATAAATATATTTGCTTATTAATGAAGAAGGAAAAGGTTTTTTTTGTCGCGGGCATTATCACTGCTGACCAAAGGATACCGTCACTCTGTGTGTATTACCGGATTAGGAGGCCGCCGAGCTCTTAGGTCGCTTCGATGGACGCTCCATATAGTGCTCAAACTCAAAAGCCCCCTAGAGGGAACCTCGGCTAGGACTGACGCTCAATTTGCGTTTAGCATTCCGACTTGAGGGCGGACGAGAGGGCCGAAACTCGGCTCGATCGGTTGCTTCTATCGGTCTACGGGGATAGATACAACTAATATTGCTACCGTTTCGGGATGCGTTATTGCTGGAAGAAGAAACGGTGGCGGAAGAAACTCCAACAGCAATGCTTCTATCGGGGGAGAACCGTTATTGCTGGAAGAAGAAGCGGTGGCGGAAGAAACTCTAACAGCAATGCTTCTATCGGGGGAGAACCTACCCGCAACAAAAGGTCGAACCAACATTGAAACTTTATACAATTAGAAAAAAAGCAAGTTATTCAGTACAAAGATTATTTGCAAACTAATATAAATTATATATTAAGGGCAATATAACATGACGAACGAAAAGAGAATTATTCTAAATATGTTTAAAGATGCGTAATTCAAGTTAGAAGAAATGAGACCAAGACGCGATGCAAAATACACAAATAATCCAGTGATTAAAACAAAAGTTAATAAAATTAAATCTGAACCTTTACATGCACAGTTCTGTACCGATGTGTTATAAAAGAAAATATAGACAAAATACAATCTATCTAATGGCTCAAGAAATACCCGATATCACCAAAATTAGAATCAACTATATTTGCAATTCAGGATTAGGCAAAATAACACGAACGGGTCATATTTAAAAAAAGTTACTGATGAGAAATGACGATAAAATTACAGGTTGGAAAAAACTAACCAGAGCATACTACACCAAACGACATAGCAATATGGTTCAGTATATTTTCCTATATACGTTAAAAACATAAATTTTCAACGTGCGGTGGCCGGAACACAAATACAGCATAATATACCAAACGTTATATATATAAACAAAACAAACTTAATAGAGCTTACTTAACTCTCCTCAGTAATGAGGTAACGATGAAGGAGAAGAAATTACTAAAAAGATAGAAATACTGAACAAAACTTGGCAAAAGTTACTCCCGTAGTTGTAGTAGGAGCCACAGGGACAGTAGCCAATCACATCATAGGTATAGTTTTGACCTAAGTTCAAACATTAATACCTTCTTCTTAGTCGGTAACTCTTGACAGAGTGGTTGTGGTTGCGCTTGTCTAAATTTCGCGATTCTTGGATGGACATTGCGATATTTCACCATTTTCACGATAAAAGGCGTAGTGAGAGCACTGGACTATTGAATTATTCGTGGATTTTTTAATAATATCAGTCCAGCGAGCTGGCAAGCGGCCTTGGGTTCTCTTTCCTTCCACTGGTCTCTGCTCTACATTAATACTTGTATTATATAAAAGCCGATTGCCATTCAAACAGCTTCAATTTTCAGCAAAGTTTTAGTAGATACAGCCTTATGTAAGACAAAACTGAGCTACCCTCTCCCTAAGGTACGGGGCGGGAGTTCAGTAAAGTGAAACATGCCTCGAGTAGAGCAAACCCTTGATGAACGTTTCATATAAAAGGATCGGTATATGCTCCTTGTATAGAGTAAATTCTGAAAGTTAATTTAAACTTCCATACATTTTTATTCGATTAGCTTATCGTAAAGAATATTGACAGGCCTAGCCAGCGATATCTTGCTAGTAGGTCTCTCGGACTAGCGGTCATCAAGAAGCTAAGACTAAGTGCTGGATTTTTGTTTGGATAGTAAGAAGGTTTTTAATTTTAATTTAAAGGAATTTACGGAATTAATAATTCTTATCGGAGACGGGAGATCAGTCCACCACTTAGTCGCAGCAAAAAAAAGCAATGTGGCGAGATGAAGGGTTCTTCGATTTTCCATTTTCAATAAGCCGTGTCTGATAAGAAAGGGAGTAATGAGCGAACGCCGTGGAATAGCCAAGCAGAAGCTCGCACATGCGTTTTGTATCCGTTGAATCCCTTTCTTCGTTCTAGAGTATAGGCATTCACTAAAAACAATAGTCTCATACGACAATTTGGACAAACAAGCGTTTCACATAACTTGACGCGCATGTCCACCATTAAATATTCCCGAATACGGTGCAAGACTTTAAGTCTAAAGAAGCAATTACGCATAGTTTCTGTCATGTGTTCTTTGAAGCGTAATTTTCCATCCATAATAAGGCCTAGATTATAAGCTTCCAGTACCCGCTCCAATGTGCAGCCGTCAATAAAAATTAGCGGATCCCAAATTAGAATGCTGTCTATTTGCTTACGTGTTCCCAAGAGCATGTATTTCGACTTATTGGGATTAATTACTAAGGTATTATCATTGCACCGCGTTGATTTTATTTAATGCAGTGGCAGTGTCATTAGGTTTAAGCGACGTATATAATTGTACGTCATCCGCGTATAAGTGATACTGACTATACCTGATCACGCTTTTTATGTCTGCAATATATAATGCAAAGAGCAATGGTCCCAAAATCGCACCTTGTGGCACGCCTCTGTCAACCGGTCTTTTAGCAGACACTATGTCAGACTCAGTATCTGTGCGTATTTTAACATATTGCATTTGATTTTCAAGGTAACTAGTAAACCATTTAGCTGCAAAATTGTCAAACCCGTAATAAGCGAGTTTGGAAAGAAGCAAGGGCGTATGCAAGGTATCGAAAGTTTGTTTTTTTTTGGAACCGCTTTTTTACTGAAGCTACCTTCCACTATTGAGGAAATAAATCCGTCGTAATTGATTGGTTGCCTATTCTTGTAATTACCGTCAAAGTTCTAAGCAAAGAGAGTAAAATTATATTCACGGTAATTTCGTCATCACCTGTGCATTAGTCTTAAAATATCTAATAACATTCAGTACCGTTGTTTCGTCCACAGATTTTAACTTAAAAGTGTTTGTATTAAATGTATCAAACTCATAACGTGTTAAAATAGATAAATTTATGTTATGATTAGTACCGGGAATGTCAAAAAAAAAGCTATTAATATCATCGGGATTACACAAAAGGGATGGAAGATTGCAGTCATTTCTTTTAAATTTTGCAACAGTGTGCTTAATAGTTTTCTTAATAGATTGCCGAATTTACAAGTGTTTTTTAATTCTTTGTAGTATTTTATATGACTGTCTAATTTAGTGATCCTACTTCTAACGTATGATTTATCGCGTATTCTCATAATTTCTGATGGATTACGGACAGTATCCGTAATCCATCCATAAGATTCCTTTTTTTATATAAAGGATCGAACGGGCGGATATAAGTTAAAAAGGTCAAGTAGTATTTTATTGAAATTACCAACCATATTGTTTACCAGAAATCACCATTTCCTATTTTATTAATTTCAGATCAACATTAAAATTCTCAGTATCCATATCCATTAGCGGCCTGTAGCTAATGATTTTGGGGCAGGTGGCTTAAAGGAGCGTGATGGGATAAGTCAGGTATATAATTAACGGAGACACCGACTACCTCCCAGCCGACCAAAGTAGTAAAAAAATAGTAAAAAAAAATATGGAGATATAGTTCTCTAGATTTACACATTTCGAAAATATAAATAAAAAAATATGCATACCGCTGAATTTGTCATAATTTTAAAGATTTTCGAAAAATATTTTTTTTGAAACACCGATATATCAATTAAAAATTCATATTTCTATAATGTGTTTGTATAAAAAAATTGTACATTTTCTAAAATAATTTGTGCTTTTCATAGATTTTCGATAAGTTTGATAATTAATTTAATTAAGAAAGATTCTGTAAGTGCATCAAAAAATATATTGACATTAAGCCAAGGAGGTCTATACGCTGTGTCAATTGCCATCTTAATACCGTTAGCGTTAAGACTTAACCACATTTGCTCTATATTCTTGTTTGGAGGTCGTACAATTTTACGCACGTTAATTCCCTGCCTAACATAAAACTCAACTCCTCCTCCACGCATACCCACTTTATTTGAACATGGTATATGAAATAAACGATATCCGGTCACCGACGGCGCACGTTCCTCCTCTCCCTGTTTTAGCCACGTTTCGTTAATAGCTATTATTTCCATGTCAAAAGTTAATGTAGCCGCAGTAAATTCATCGTGACGGGTTTCTAAGGAGCCGGCATTCAGAAGCCCAATGAATAACTTTTTATTTTTAATGAACGTAACTGCTTCACAGTTATGTGCGTATGTGATTTCACATCACTTACAGTGTTAAAACAATTTTGCACTATTACTGCTATGTTTAGTATATTTCTATCTGTAGCTTGTAGTTTGATATGTGAATTGTAAATAATATTTAATAAAAGCAGTTAAAATGTTATTGGTAACTTTAGGAGAATACACTTCTGGTCAAATATATGAACGAGTATCCGAATTAATCCGAAGTATTGACTTCGACTGTCAACAATCAACAAAAAGTTTGACAATCATCTTTATTCTTTTGTAAACATTGGGAATCCAATAATTGATTTTATAAAAATCTAGGCACCATGTGAAATAAGTGTTTAGTTATTAAAAATATTTATATTTAAATCCTTGCAATAGACCATTATAAACATTTTTGATAATTATATTGTTGCTCTATAAACGATTCGGACAATTTACTTCTTGGTGATGAATTACCATTAAAGATTAAAAACTAAGTAAACTACGAAATGTTTCCTTCTCAGGAAAATTTCTTTAAACAGCCGAAACAGAAACTTTACAGAGGCGAAGAGTTTGAAGATGAACTAAATGATCTCTTTAATAAAAAGTTTCAATTCCGCTTCAGCAGCGATTGGACGCTCCCTGATATCGAATACTGGTTTTCCGCTATTCCTTGGAAAGTCAAAGGATTGGACTATTTAAAAAGTCGTCTTAATTTCCATAAGAGCCAGTTAAATGATTTCAGTATTGAGGAATGGAGCAGCCATACTCGCCGTAGGAATCCAGCAGGAGAAGTGTGCTGGAAGCTCAGATGCTTGGTGAATCCAGAATTTCTTACTCAAGCATGGACCAAGTTTTACGAATGTGCATCTACTTATAGGGTTGTGCCTGCAGAGGCTATAATTGATTCAAAAATGGTATCATTGCATCTATGTGAAGCTCCGGGAGCATTTATTGCATCTTTAAATCACTATCTGAAGCTGCATCATCAAACTATTAATGTGAGTCATACACAGTAAAAATATTTAAGATATGAACTATTTAATTTTTTTAAGGATGCCTAAAACAGCACTTTTATAGTTCAAGTATCCTAGAGCCTACTCTATAAAAAAAATAGTTAAAAATAAGTGTATAGATTTGGTATTTACTTAATTTTAATTCTATTTATTAAGTGCTCTCAATCAGTCTAAATAAAGAATTTTGATTGTAAACTTTCACAAATCGAGCTACATTTTATTTACAAATCCTATATTGCAGGTACTTTCACTTTTTTAAATAACACAATGCTTGTATTATGCTTTTAGTGGAGATGGGTGGCAAATACACTAAATCCATATTATGAAGGTAATTCGCCTTCAAGCATGATCAGTGATGATCGTTTTATGTTCCACACTCTTGACAACTGGGATTTTGGCATTGATAATACTGGTAATCTTATGGAATGGGAAAATTCTCAAGCTATAGTAAAAAAGGCAAAATCCTTGGGAGAGGTTGGTACTAAATTATTATTTACTAGTTTCTATTTAGTTTTATTTGTCATTGTTCCTGTGATGATTACTATAATCCTGAGAATTAATTTTATTCACCTTATTTACACAGTTGTATAGGAACATCATGAGCATACATATACATGTTAAGGAGTTTTTTTAAGGGAATGAGAGGGTGGCCATAGGAATTTGTAACTGAAGCCTTATCAAGTTTGACTTATTTGATTTGTGGTAACTCTGTTGTTAGTCCATTATTCAGTATCGGGCAAATTTATTCATGTTTATAAGGAGAACAAGAAACAAGCTTTGCCACCCTTTATCACTATCATTTTCAGATAGCTAAGCTGGCTTTGTTTATACTCAGTGAGTTTCAGATATTTACTTCAGCTGATGACTATTACTTTATATTTATCAGTGGTACAAACTAGAACACTTGATTGTGCATTGGCGCCCTTTGCACTAAATCACTAAAATTATGCATCATTGTTTATATCAGATGATATCTTTACAACTGCTGTAGTGTTTGGCGTATGACTCAGCTTACCCGGATTCCATACCTTATGTTGTATGCTGTCCAGGCTGGACTTGATACCAACACTTATTCATAGATTTATAACATGCAAAAAATTATGTCTTAAAAATTGTGGCTCTCCCAGACCACTGTTTAATCTGGCCTTAGGTGCCTATCAAAATCCCATTGCTTTCTGCAGGTCACTGCCGCATATGGCACTAGAGGTGAGCATATTGGGATAGGAACATTGCATCCTACTTTTGGTGATTGATCTGCTTATTACTAAATCCCACCACTTTTGCAGAGGTAATAATTTAGGGTATTGATTTTTTCCGAACGAACTCCCAGGCGAACTCCCATGATGTAACCGCCATTGCCCTTGATAAAACTTAATTCTGAACTTAGATCCTTAAAAAGCGCTGTGGTAGAATTGGCGTAAAATTATATATTTGGCTTCATGCTCACGTGCTTTCTGGACTCTCGCCGATTTTCATCCATACGACCTTTGCACCTAAGGGATTATTCGTGGGCCCATACCATTAAAGAGAAAGCGAAACTTCATTGTGTTTTTCTTTGATATTTATAAGTCTTGTGGGCCCGATACCATTTCGGCTATCGTGCTGAGAACGTGCGTTCCACAGATAGGTCTGGTCTTTAAGCGTCGGCACTTTACTCCTTATGCGTGGTGCCGAATTGAAACTGTTCATGGGCGGCCGTGATCGCTAACATCAGGTGAACCGCTTGTCGACTTCGTTTGCCTCCTTTCCTATAAAAGTAGCTTACATTCTTTTACACAATGTCATGGGAGTAACAATTATATATATATTTTTAAGTGTGAGTAACAATTTTTATTATTCTTTAAGGCAGAGGACACAGAGGTTGATTGTAACAATTTTTTTGAAAAGGGTCTGTATTTCTTGTTTATTTTGTTGTTGGCTTGTTTCATTGAGTAATTAATGGGGGGGTGGGGGGCGTGGCGTGACGCGCAACGCGGTGACTGCGGTGGCGATTTTTATGGAACAATTGCTATACTTTGTGAACCTTTACTTT
>JAOCPS010130600.1:0-15042 GCA_025505425.1 Graphium colonna | reverse complement strand
TGTCCTGGTGTCACTTGTTAATCCTGCATACCTTCGGCTTCAATATTAATTTTTGTTTCGATCTACGCAGAAACTACAATATTGAAGCCGAAGGTATACTTGCGCAGAAATCGGTAAACGTAGGTACATAGAACAAACATGTAGTCAAATGGGAAAACTTGTTTCAGTCAACGGCTTGGGAGTACAAAGGGCAGCAATAACATCAACTTTCTTACAAACACAACCTTATCAAATCCAAACATCAGCAATATATAAAAAGACGTTTTTAACTCAGATCATTGCTATGCAGCGGCGTGGTCTGACCACATCAGATAAGATAGCCGTCGAGTATTCTCGGAAACGAGAATAGTGGGAAGACGATATTTGTAACAAGAGGGAAACCCTTGATAATATCGTTTTTTATAAAAGAAAATCATGATATTTAATATTTTCTAAAAGAAAATTATCGTGCGTGATGTTTATTTACATTTTCGATCACCTATTCCTCTAAGGTCTTTAGTTTAATAATATAAAATCCTAGTAGAATTATGAACGTGTTGTAAACGCAGTTTTCTGTAATAGATGTTTGTTTCGTTTATGTAAAAGCTACAGAAAGAACTTTAGTGCACGTTTAGTGACACAAAAATACACAAGGATTAGTAACAGGCACTATTTACGAGAAAATTGGGGTACTACGCGTGAAAATATTAGGTTTTCGACAAACGTGTTTGCCACATTGACAAACACTTCTATATGGTCGGTGTAATAATAAAAATAGACTTACAGCAGACGTTCAGTCAGGAACACACGTCGTCACAACACGACACCGCACAACACTTAATAAGCACTTTTCGACACAAAAAAAAATCACAAGGTGCCACACCAAGCGGGTCCGTCCGCAGCGGCCGCTCCGCCGACACTGAGGTAAACTCAGTAGTAAACAGTGTTACATAAATTTAATTGCAAATAATTACAAGTGAACCGGGCGACGGATGGTAAGCGCGAGGCCACACCAACCGGCGAGTGCGCCGACGCAGGCGGCTTTACGCGGTAAGTCCGAACCGACCTACGTGCTAAGACGTCATTTTATACATATTTTGACGCTCCAAGGTTTTACCCGAGTGATTTTTGTTTGGGATTTGTCCGAAAATGTATTTCGATTTTATCCAAATCTATTCATCTGTTTTTCGTGACGGAGTAACAAACATACAAATATAAAAACTTTCACATTAATAATATTACTATAAATGGTATAGATTACGGCTTCAATTTCCAAAAGTCCTAAAAATTTCAAAATCTTATTTGAGTCTAGTATTTTTTATAGTCTTACATTAGTGTTAAAAAAAGCGAAAACAGGATTAGTTCTCGAATTTTAAAGGCATACCTGTAATGTTACGACATCAAAATAGCAAATATATAGATACCATAAACGAAAACAATCAGATAAATTACTTTAGACGGTTCTAAAGAAAGTTAACAAATTTATTTTCACAGAAAATTTTAAAAACAGACTTCAAACGCCTTAAAAGTATACTTTTGAAACATATCTCCGTTATTTTGATTTTAAAAACAAATTACTAATCCATTTTTTTAACAAAATTGTAGGACCATGTAGTAGTGTACCCTATCAGATAAAAATATTTTTTCAAATCAGTTCATAGGTCGCGGAGATTTGTGCGAACATTTCTAAATTCTGTTATTTTTATTTAAAAAACAAACTAATGAACCGACTTATATTTTTAATTTTACGCGACTATCTTTGAAGAAATATATATAAAAAAAAAGAATTTTTAAAATCATAATTTAGTACATAAAAAAAACATATAAACATTCCAATTCAGCACCTTCCTTTTTGTAATCGGTTAATAAATGAAGATTTAATAAACTCGAGTCATTGAGAATGACACACATGATTCACTTAAATCGATTCAACGTTCCTTGGGCATCCAAAAGAAGGTCTTCTTCTTGGTCTGTCGTCTTTTCATTGCAGCAACCGACCTCATGTGGCGATACATTTACCGTTCCTTCCGAGAAACAAACACCGACGACTTCCCCGGCCGTTTGTATCAATTAACCGCAACGCAGTTATTGGCTGCCAATAGCGGCGGCTCTAAGCTACAGGATCAAGGTTCGAATCGCGCCGTCTCTTACGTGGCTAAGCTTCCTCGAGCATAGTGAGAATGCTAATGAGTTACTCATCAGAAACATCTGTACCTAAGGGCTGGATAAAACAAACACTTTTTGTATTGCACTTGAATCAATTGCATTGCACTTCTGACAAATGTATAAAAAATACAACGTAATAAAAAACTATCGGTTAATATATTCATAACGTCATTTAGCACCCAATACTTCCTAAAAAAAACTAAATAAAATTTTGTGCATAACATTTTTTAGAAGCTCTCCTTACACAGGGTGACTGGCGAGCTACAAACGATATTAAAAACTCGATATTCGATTGCCATCATATTTCTGTAATAAAATTAGGGGCATAGTTTCGGCCCAAACTTTCCAATAAATCAGCTGGCGCTCGCGAGGTCGCAGACTTTCCTTCCGCCTTCCATCTTACTACTACGCCTACTAAGTGTCCTCTCGGATGAGGATGAATTACGTAATTATATTTTTTTTACTTTAGACCATGTTTAGTCAGTGGTAAATCAATATTTATTTTTAATAATATCTTCATATGTAACGTCTTAAAGTATAGAAAGTGACTCACCAGTCACTCTGTTTTTATAATACTATCTGTACCCTGTGATTCACCCGCATAATTTTCCCCGTTTTTGAAACATATACCACTGATGCTCTGCTCCTATTGGCCATAGCGTGATGTTATATAGTCTAAATCGTTCTTCGATAAATGAGCTATCCAACACAAAAAACTTTTCACCTCGGACTCATAGCTCCTGAGATCAGCGCGTTCAAACAAACAAACTCTTCAGTTTTATGTATCGATGAGCTGACGCATACGTATAGACACAAATCATAAATCTATGTCCATTTTGAAAACGTAATAATTCTTTACGCGTGTGGTCTCTGGGTAGACGGTAAAAATGTCATATTTTACCAGCGACTTGTATTTAAAAAAGTGATGAAACAGCCAGTTTTCAAAATTGTTCCACTGCTGTCCTAATAAGGGAAGCGATATTAATACGTGAAGTAAAAACCTTATTAAAAAAAAAAATGAGCCAACAGAGGATAACGGAGCATGTTATTCGGCAGATCAAAAAGTTCTTTAAAAAAATATTGCAGGAACTGACGAATATCTCATATTTAGGATACAATGACGTTGATCTGGAGCAGTTTACAATACTCAAACTTGGTCCAAGTGTGACCAAGGTCGAAATATTAATAAAAGATTATGTAGTAGGAAGAGAAAGTTGAGTAATGTGAAACACCATTTCTACAAACATTTACATGATATTAACTCCAGTCTTTCAGTCCAGAAGGAACCTAAGTACTTAGATGTCTGTTTGGTAAAATGATTACCTCTAAGGGGATTCTCTTTAATTTAAAAAAAAGATTGTAGATAGAATCCCTAAGTTATCAACTAACGTAAGTTACACAAAATACTTCCATAAAAATTAACCAATAACGATATGGATAGCTAATGTTAAAACGTATTGCGAGAATAAGTCAGTTTTTGTTAAAATTTTGCAATTTACGAGCTACGTGTTAAGTTTGGCTTTTGTTTACTTTTTGTAGTATTTTATATTGGAATAGACTATACAACTATAGATTGACAGACTCACATCTATGCGATAAGTTTGTTATATGTTAAGTTAAGCAGCAGCCTATAGCTACTACAAAATCAAAATAACACGACGTAAAAATTCTTAAATGAAAATCATATTTTTTAAATTTATCGTACAACATTTTAAATTGAAAGACTATTTTGAAAATTAATTTTTCATGGGGAGCCAGGCAAAGTTTCTTAGATGTCCAGCCTAAAATTTGAATTCAGTAATCGAACATTCTGGGGTGGGCACAGGGTGCCCGGCCACCCCTCTATATACGCCCATGTAAATAATATAAGATTTCTTTTCATTAAATTTTATTCACACATATAATAACCAAAATAAAAATAAAAAGCAGACCGGCAAACATACAATAATCCCCTTTGGCATAACCTTACTTAAGGCGAGGTTCTCCAAGCGCACAATGCTAATGCTGCCAATCCGTGTGTGAAAGAAAGAACCGTCTTAAACGCACCGGAATGACAAGGACAGCGAACACGATACCGCGGTGCGGTCGGAAAATCGTTGATTTTGAGAAAAAAACAATCTTGCTGTATAATATTGACAATATTATGACCGACATCGCTCACATCATCACAGGCGCATATTTTAGTTTGATTTTCTATTCGTAAAATAACGTATAATTTAAATAATATTGATTTAAAGATAACGAATAGAGGTATATTTGACATTTTTTATATCGGATAAAGTTTATCCAATTGTGTAGCGGACAACCGACGGAACTAAGAAAAGATCTCAAATATAAGTGGTTATTTTTTTACATTTTTATAATGTAGTATTACAAAATAAAACCGTTTACAAAATCACATTTTTAGATCTCGCCTTAAAATTACAATTAGAAAATTAACAATTTCATGATGTTTTCACTGGGGATTGAACTCAAGTTCGCTCCGAGTAAACAGATTTGATGGCGAGCGCACCGGCACTGAGCTACCACGGCTCTTTCCCTAATACATTTTGATAAAAAAAATACTAATAATCTAAACGGAATTTCGGCCACGGTGGTCGAACTACAACGAAAAACTAAATACGCAGGAGATATATGCCAGTATCAAACGTGGATAGCGACAGACATATCGATGGCCCCCGCGTATACTATCGAAAATGAAAAAGATACATTGTTATTTCATAGCACGACTGGCAGGTAGAGATAAAGATTTATAATTCTATATATAAATTATGGAGCAAAAATAAATCAAAATCTCTTCTCGCAATCAAATCCTGATAAAAATCCGAATCTATAGTTAGAATCGGTCTACGGTGAAGTGGGGATTTTACAGTTTCGATAGTTTACGTGGGGACCATCGATATATGCACTCACTATCGTTAACTCTCATATCCAGAAGTGATACCTAAAAGAAACGGAAAAAAATCAGGCGCAGGATCTTTTACGAGTACATGCTTTTTTCATTTCAAAAGTGGATCATCTTTATCTCTTCAATAGGTGATGGGTTGCTCACCCCAATACTTAAGGAAAGTAAAAAAACAACACAAAGTTATCATCCTTTCGCCATGAGTTCAAGTTCCGGTTTATAGAGCAAGGGCCAATTGCTCTAGGGCCTAGAGCAATTGGCCCTTGCTCTAGCAAAGTCGAATAGGAACTCCGTGGCCTAGAGTCTAGGCCTAGTCCCTATTCGAATTTGCTTATAGCAAATTTATAAATATCATATCCCAATGAAAATACATTCCGATAATTGACATCTATAAGTTTTTGACCTTATACAAAGGACATGAATAGAAATATTGCAATTACAAAATAAACCTGAAAATTTCCGAGTTTATTTTGTAATTGTAACACTATGAACTAATAAGAAATAAAAATAATAAAATGTTCTATAAAAACTGAATATAGGCTTTATTTTGTCTATAGAACTAAAGTCACGGATGTTGGGTTAAGTAAAATTGAGAATAAATAAGGTAGTTAAATATTTTATTTGACCTTAATTAAATAAAACAGATCTTAAATCCTAAAGAAAGTAAAATCTATCGAATTAAAGAGTTGACTTGATTTTTTTTCGTAAACCTCCCTAAAAGAAAAGCCTAAATTAGTTTTGTTTTCGTGTATGTCTGGTAACATTGAAAAATATATTTATGAAAGCCTTTAAGCAAGTTTATATGCTGGACGATTGTTTAGGAGATTTTTTATCCCTTGGTAACGGTTCCTACCATTTTTGTATGTGTCCTATAGGTATATTTCTCTATTCTCACATATTTATACACAAAAATCATAATGGTCTCTTGAGTTCTTAAGAAGTAAAAGAAGAAGAATAAATTAAAAAATAAGCTCGCATTCGCATTTATAATATTAGTCAATATAATGAATACTGATATAAAATATTGCCTGTTTTGAGACAAACAAGCAGACCGTTCACCTGATGTTAAGCGATCCCGTTGCTCAAAAAGACGCACAACATCCGGAGAGTCGCGAGTGTGTTGTTAACCTGGGTAATTGGATAAAATAGGTTTATTGGATATTAAGAGGTCGGGATAAAGGATTCGGAGGGGAAATGAGTGGGAAAAGAAAAGGGAAGGGCCATTCGATAACCCCAAAAGTTATGCATATTTTATTTTATGCTGACTTTGTCAGTGGTGCTTATCCGAGAGAATGCGTCCGTTGAAGTGCAGCAGAGGTTGCGAAAGATGTTATGCTCTATCACCTAAAAATATTAATTAATTTACCAACACTAGAATTAGATGTAAAATCTTAATATAAATTAATAAGTGACTGTGTTTATTTCCATCAGGCCTTCATCGTCTAAAATTATTTACAGTGTGTCCAGCGCAATAAATACAAGTCAATCTTCATAATCTGAATTAATTATTTCGTCTGTTAAAATTTGCCGAAATTCAACTTTAAATAGGAGAGACAAGGAATTACTCCAATCGCGATGTAGGCGTTTACTATAAATATACTGGAATAAAATATCATATCAATACAATCGGGTACTTTAGTTGGCACAGTATATATTTTAAGTTAAAAGTGACCAACTTGTTTCTATCTTATACGGCTGTCCTTTTTAACACTTAATAAATTTACTAAATATAAAAAAAACAATAACGAATTCAATACCGTGTCAATAAATCTACTTTGTGATATCGGACAATGACTTCTTACAAATTGCAACTTGTGGGTTCGAATTCTGCTGAAATACATAAATTAGTTATGTGTCTCCGCAGAATTGGATCTCATCTGATTGGAAAAGAAAAAAAAATAAAAAAATAGACTGAACGAATGCCGTATTTGTTTAGCTTATAACGCATAAGCGTTATAAGCTAAACAAATACGATCCCTTCTTCAATTCAAAATAATTTTACTCACATAGGCACTTGCGTGCTCTTATAAAAGGTTAAGTTTTACATAAATATTCGTTCATTATAATATACCGCCAGCACGGTAAGCAGATTCTACTGAGTAGCGCTAGTGAGAAACTCAGCAGTTGCTCTTTTAAAATGATGTTGGCTTACTATTTTTGTTTACATTGACTTGCTTGTAAGCAGTAACAACAATACTATGGCCACACATTTGTATCATCAAAGTATTCAGCAATGCTATAATAAGCTTTACTTAAAAGTGTAAGCTGAAATATTGACTGTGGAAATATAGATGCGTACGCCCTGCCCCACGAATTTATTAATCTTTTGAAGGCCATATATATTTTGAATCACCGATTGTAAAATGTACGCATGATCGACACGTAGGTGACGTATTTAGAATACTGCTAATATTTAATTTCAAAAATATTATGTAATATTTCTTCGTCGCGTATTCTGGATTCTTCTTCAGAATGCACTGTGTGTTTTACGCCAAAATGCATTTGTTTTGTGCATTTGTTGTGCTGAATACAAATAATGTCCCTAATAAATTAATCATTTTACTTTCGTCCAAAAGGGTGTTTCATGTTTTTTTCAATTGTGAAAGTAGGTACAGCGGCGCATACGAATCGGTTCCGTGATTAAAATCGAAAACAAATCGATACTTTATCGATTCTCTAGAGGCTTCGTAAGGTTTCGATTCGGAAATTCGTTACGTGAATAACAATTAGATTTGAGATATTCTGTTAGCTGATGAAACGGAATTTTAAAACTGTGTGTTACTATTTCTAAATTGTTATTCAGAATGCTTACATCCTTACGTCTAATGATGTCTTTGTAGTTTTGCAATACATACTTATGGGACATTGACAAAAAATGACAACAATACTAAACTATTGCTTCAGGAGAAGTGGGGAGGACTCAAATGGAACGCACTGTTTTAAAACCATCCGTAAATGTTTGAACTGAATTGTTCGGACCATCCAAAGCCTAAAAGTGGTACCAAAAAGTCTCATGCAAGATCAAAATTATATAATAATTATTTCCACAATTTTTCACGGCATTGCGCTCCATGGATTTGATTATTGAACGAGGAATTTCATTTAAAATATAAAAGTATGAAACATAATCGGTCATAGAGATGTAGGATGCAATAGAAACTATTTTCTATGAATCAAAAAAATCTCTGAAACCTCGGTTTCCTTTACGAAAATAACTTGTGTAGGAGTTAATATAATAACTCTAGTCTCTCAAAATAAAAAGTTTCACCTTTATGCAACTTGGGCATTGCCCTTTCATCTACTAGGCCGTTGGTATCCAACGTAAATAGTAGCTTTTTTGCACTTGAATAATTTATTCAAAGTAAGAATAATAACGTATACTATGTCAGCTATGTGACCTAATGGAAACTACGTAACAATACTTACAAATCACAGCCACAACTACTAACTAGTAATAGTTACACGTTTGATATTGAAGGAAAAAGTGAGAGCGATATTTTCGAGTTGTATTTTGAATTTAATGACTGTTACCCCCTGTAAAAATAGAATAGTACTATTATATTTAAAGCGTTGATTATTAAAACGATCTTATTCCAAATAAAAGAAGTATATTTTCCACTAAAACCAACAAAATTACAATATTAAGCAAGAGATAAAATTTAAAAGCGTCCTGTCGTCCCAAAAGTCATGCGTCAAGCTCTCTTTTTTCTTTTACTTTTTACATACGGCAATCATTTAGCCATTTAACAACCAGCCAGTAAAAATAATTTAATTTGATATGGTATTGATAACTGCTAACTATTGTCATTTAAATTGCGACATCCGAACGTTGCCAAATTATGATGAATACTTTTTCGGAAAAGATAGAGAATGAACGAAATGCAATTGATTCATTCACCAATCTTCTGGGTAGCCGGATGACCATCCTTCCCTTTTCTATTCCAACTCCTTTCCCCACCTAATCCTTAATATATTCCCAACCCATCCTATCCACTAAACTGTTTTATCCAATTTTCCCGGTTGACAACACGCACAGCTCTCCGGATGTTGTGTCCATGGGCGACGACATAACATCAGGTGAACCGTCTGCTCGTTTGTCATCCTTTCCACAAAAAAATCTGAGCTGGAGATGGTGTTATTTAGGTTTATTTTGAAGATCAATTGTAGTTGTCCAATATGAAAAAAAAAACTTTAGTTTCAACTAAATCTAAAAAATATTATGTATTTATTGATGTTTACATCATGTTTATATCTTAAGTGTAGATTTTGGGAATGAATAAACATATTTTTATTATGATATAACAAGACACTTAGATTGTTAATTTGCAATAAAACAACAACCATTGTATAATAATATATTTTTATATCTCAACCGTCAATTATATATACGTTTTACTATTATAATAAACCATAAAACAGGTTTATCAGTAGAGCTTCGAAAACCATCGCATTTTAATACCTTATTAAGACAAGCGTAAAAATCGAATAGTCAATTTAAAAATCGTAAGAATAAATAAAAATTTAAAAGTGTACTAAAATGAAAATTAAGGACATAAAAATATAAATCAAATAATAAATATTGTAGCTGTTTCTAACTTCAACATTAACTTCAAACCCATAAACTCAGATTACGTATTAGAAATCTAATAATAAAAGGGCACTATCCATTTACTAGAAATTCTCTTCATGGTACACCCATAATCTTTGCAATGAAGGTCAGGGTCAAATACATATATCTGAAATCTACAAAACCGTCAGTACTTACTTTTGCTATTTATCAAATTTAAATGCAGAAACGTGATAAACATTCATACAGCCTCATTCATGTAAATAATACAATTTATGGTGATCACACATCGATACGAACATTCCAAATGTTTATTGCATATTGCCAATATACGAGCTGTTGTTGTCACTATCACAAGGGCAATAAGAATCGCGGTGCGTCATCTTCCTTGATTTAATATCGATTGTGCAAGACCGGTTTGTACGTGACCTGGAGATGAGAACTGGAATATTATGCGGGTGCAGGCAACAGCCCACTTGACCTGTAACACATAAAAGTCGGCCACGTCAACAGGTTTAATCCTTGCCCGTGGATGGCATTCCTTGTGCGACAGCTCACAGTTTTTTATAGATTTCCAAATGCGTTAGCGTCTCATTAAAGCCGTCTGCGATTTTAGAAAATCGTCGTGCAAATAGCTCATATAAACTGGATTAGATTTTTTGTCGATCGAAATTTGGTGTTTGAATTCTTTATCGATTTCAACTAATAGTAAGGCAGCATGATGAAATTTCCAGCGTTAATTAACCGATAATTTATGGCGTGATATTATCTATATGCATTTCGGTATCATAAATTTTACGAAATTGCTCTGCACATGGTGCTATAATTTCATAATAAATTGGCGGAATATTCTCATAAACAGATTTAACGCCTGTTGCTATTACTTCGATAGTAAAATGAATCATTTCATTACATTCAGAATCAGAAGGAAGCTCTGAAGAGCAAGTTGTCACTTGAAACTTCGTATTTGATTCGGGTAGGACTGAAGCTTTCATTGGAGTAATACAGATAATTTTTTTCATTACGGAGGTAGTTTTAATAGCGATTTTTGCAGTGTATACCTTATGCATATTATTTACTGTGAAATAATCTTTACAAACACCGTGAACGAATTGTGATTTACTCATATCCAAAATTATGGGATTTATCGTTATCGGATGGGGCAAAATTTCAGCATAAACTTTAACACTTTTAGTTTTAATTAGTTCATCCGTATTAAAATCTCGTAATTCTATATCGTAATAACGCTGGTGATGACCAATATTTTCACTTTTACTGAAAACAACTGATATATTTGGCTTAGACTTTGGCAGTAAATGTAAATAATAGGCGTCGAATATAAATATGTCTAAAGCAGATTCAACAACATTCTCAATTACGGATAAGATGAAATCCTCATCGTCTTTGTGCTCGCTATGATTTTTTATTGTGGAAGTGGTTGTAGACCAAGAGCACATTATTTCTTCATTCTCTGTTCGCTCTATCACACTACCAATACTCGGAGCGATAGGCTGTATGGACATAGACGATGTATCATCGGTTACTAATCTCTGCTTTACGATTCTCAAATAATAATCTTTCTCGTCTTTATTTTGTACCGTAACTACACCATGAGGATATCCAGCTTTAAAATTTAAATGCCATTCGTACACAGGTAAAATAGAGACAACTTCAGACACTTTTATGCAAGGCGGCTTAATGAATTGCGCAAAAATCGGTATGCAAATTTGTGTTGATATCATATCATCCGACTTTTTATATTGCGCTCTAAACAATAAACTTGTTGAAAAATCTGTTTTTGTTTGTTTTAGTTTGAAAACAAACTTGAAGGCAACTGATAAACCGGGACACAATTTTAACGTAACGTAAGGGAAAACATACACTTTCTTAAACGGTTTGCGGTTTGTTATATTTTTAAATATTATCCTGAAACTAGACGTGGAAACATTCTTCAGAGAGAATTCAACACATTGCTCTTCGAAGGTATCTTTAGAAATAATAATTTTTTTCGGGTAACAGTTAATGAAATGATTGCTCATGATTTCAGTCTCCACATCTTTAGATTCAATTTTCTCGATGAAACTGCTTGAAGGTGTTGAATGATAACTTAGATCACTATATTCAGAATCTAGTGGCGATAATAGTTTATTCTGATTAGTTAAATTTAAAGATTTGACGACATTGACAGTATTTGTGATTATTTCTTTTTCATTATATCTTTTCACATCCTCTACTAAATTTTCTTGTGATTCCTCAGCCTTTACAAGAGATGAATCACTTATATTTACAGTATTTTCCGTGCTTTGTACAGTTGGTTCCGGAACGACATCGTTTTCAAACGATGTCTTATATTTCGGTTGATATATTTGAGGACTTTTTTGCCAACTTTTAACAGTTCTTGTCAGCTGATCCGTTAATTCAAACGGTGATGGCCTAGAATTTTCTACATAAAGCTTGTTAATGATAAATAGCTCGCGCAAGTAAACTTCACGGGCTTTACGGTCGTAATAGGTTCTCACTAACTGCAGTTTTTTAATAAGATCCTTCCAATTGGGTAGAGTCTTAAAATTTACTTTAAATTTAGTTTCTACGAAATTTATAAACTTCTCTATGTCCATCTCATTTTCTGTCTCTGTAAACCGAATGTGTTTGCATTCGATCCGTTTCATTATTAAAGGTTCTTTAAACAAGCAAATATAAAAAGAAAGCACTTATAGTTTGTTATTTAACATTAATCATTTGATATTTTTATTAAAGTTATGATTGCTTGTAAAGACATAAAATCAATTTAGTTATGACATAAAACGTCAGACCAATTTTTTAGTTTTGAAACATTTATTACTCCCTAATTATATACTATAAAATATTATTAAAAAAATTCCGCCACTTGCACTGTTACGTAAAATTATTGAAATATTAAAATGTTTTAAACCATCATTTATATTATACACCTTGATGTCTTGTTGTTTATGATGTAAACCTTCTTTATTATCTGCAGGTACACAATGGACGCAAGAGTACCTCGTGTGCTGATCAGCATAGCGCTGGCTGCTCTTCTTCCGATGGCGTCTTCGAACCAGGACGAAATAGCCAAAGAGAACATACCTCATTCGAGGCAGAAAAGGATACTCTGGATAACGAATGACGGTCGTCTAGCGCTACCTCCTGGAACTACAATGGCTATAACACCTTCTATATCGATGCCATTCGTACGGCACCCACCGAAGGGATTTCTGTCAAACATGACAGTCAGCTTTCCCTTTACAAGTTAGTAATTTACAATTATCCCTTTTTAAAATTGTATGTAATTTTGCCCTCCATAAAAAAAATAATTGTGTTTTTTTCATTTACGTAAATTTTTAACTGACCTCGAAAGGAGAAGGTTTAATGTTCGACTGTATGTATTTTTATGTATATTTTCCGATTTCTCCGCCAATTTATAACTGATTGTTAAAATGTTTCTTTATTTGACAGCATTATATGATAAGATAAATAAAATGATATGATAAGGATAAACTCGTTCTTATTATTCAATTTTTAAATCAAAATAAATTTAAGAAATGGTTACACAATGTTCTGTAAAATGTGCATTTCCATATAAAGATTAAATTTTTGTATATTTTCATATAAAATTTTCTTTGCCAATTAAACGATAATTTTTAAAATTTTACAGGTACACTGATGTACCAACTGCAATTTACTTGTCAGTGAAATTTAGCAGGTTTTTTATGTAAAAGTAGGTAGTGGCCCCATAACAGTATATAACAGAATAATATATTGTAATAGAATAAAGACATATATTAAATTAACTAATGTTATATGTTAGTACATACTGATAATAGTTGATATTAGTTAAAGTATTTTTTTGTACAATATAATACGTTAACAAATATAAAACTTCAAAATTAATCACAATAATAGACGTAGAGTTTGACTAAAAAGTAAAAACATCGGGTATAATATAATGCCATTAAAATTAAATGATAAATTCAAATTGTTTTATTATGGTAGTTTATATTTTTAAATGCTTGCCTGTCTCATAATTTTCGCACTTTTTTTGAACTATTTATAAAATCTTATCGCATTAGTTATTATATATAATATTTTAAGCAGATACCAATAAAATTATTAGTTAAGTAATGTTATAAGCTTATGGTACAATAACGATATTGAGTCGAGAAATATCAATAAATGACCACATGGTGACATGGTCAAACTATTACACCGAGAGTACCGTAGTGACGTTGGGTGAGCTTATTATGTTGCCATTACATAAATTATTAAATAATAACGTCAGCAAGAAAGGCAAGTAAGAGGGAATGCTGAGGAATTTAATACTGTTAACGTGAATACAGTTTTTTTGCGTAATAATAATGTATGGTCGGAATAGAAAGTTGTAATTTTTTCGATAATAACTGAGGTTTTTTTGTGACTTAGGTTAAATGAAGTAAGTAATATTTAATTAGGGTACAGTTGATAAATTAACAGTTATTAGAATATAGTTCCCAATAAAATGATTTATGATTTATATGCGATAGTAAATGAAGTTTTTTTGGGCATAGGCCTTGTTAGGTCATATGGCCAATAAAGTAAGTAATTTTCATAAAATTAGGGTAAAATTACTAAATTAACAGTAATTAGAATATAGTTCCCAATAAAATACACCAGAAATAAAAACTAGTAATAGAAACACGAGTATAGATTGTATTTTAACCTTGCCTTTGGTAGATTAGCCTAAAATGAGTTGCAAAACTTGCATCTTTATTCTGTATCTTTTCATTTTTTTTAAACTATTACCTCAACGGCTGGACTGCGACTTCCAAATTTAACATCATTTTGGCATTCTAAATTTCTTCATAAAAAGTTATATTATGCCAAATTTCCATCATGCTCTTATAGACTCTAAATTTATGAAAAGCCTTCTTCTGTTCTCTTGTTAATATATTTAACATGTTTTTTCTTATTATTTTTTTTCTGACTTTTTATACCTTACCTTTTCTTTTCCCTATATATATTTTAGTATGACAGTTTTAAATAATACGGTGTTAAATATTTTAGTTGATTTCGACAAATTGGGATTAACGGATAACGAGAATCCCTACGGTGATTTGCCTCCGATCTTCGCGAGGTCTATGGGTGGCGCCGCCGCCTCTGTCATGGCCAACTACATAGGACACTACCTGGACAATCGCCGTGGAAAGAGATCCACGCAGGACCAAATACCACCTGAAGTTGAAGCGGCTGTTCTGGACAAATTTCACGGCGGAGAAAGGTAAAGAGCGCTATTTATTTAAGCAATTGTTACATTTGTTCATAACATGAAAATACTTGGGTATAAGTAGTAGGCATGGGCCGTTTCACTGTTTTTTCACTTGCTATTGGTTATATAACGTTATCGTTGCCTACGATGAGAACATTATATAAC
>JAOCPS010130489.1:0-15043 GCA_025505425.1 Graphium colonna | reverse complement strand
AAACCGAATGGACGTAATGTTGAACAAAAGGTTATATTTTATTCTTCACATGCACGAAGGGCAAAAAGGTTTATGAGCCTTAATTTATAATAAATATGGCTTGGCCTTTTATTTAATGTCAAAAAATAAAAATCTTATTAATTTAAATAAAAGGATTTAGGAAAAATTTTTATAAAAACGTAATTCTGTTAATTTTATTAGTAATCAATATTTTTAATAAAAATTAAAGCCAATTTAGATGAAAGAGCAATAAGTTAAAACCTGAGGCCAAAAAACATTTTCACTTCTTTATTCTACTAACCCTAGAGCTTTGTAAATTTTAAGATTGAAGGTTTTCAAGATTATGTAAAATTTTAACTCAGTACTTAATATCGAATCCTTTTAAAAAAGATTTTTAAAAAAATATCAAATTAGCAAATTGTGTCTAAAGAAATCCGTGGTTATATTTTAAATATTTAACATCAAAGTAAAGTTAAGAACATTTACGACATATTAGAATATTAAATAGCTTTGGTACATAGACGCTTGTATCCTTTTCTCAAACTTACATCTGTTTTTTTAAGTCAAGAAGCCATAAAGTTTAGAATATCTCCGTGGCTTTGGCGATTGCAAACCGTTTATAATTATGATTCCTCGCCCGGTTTAAGGTTTATGCTGGTATATTCTTTGTTTCCTTTTCTTATTCGAAATGTATACTAAAGAAATATGCCTATATAAATAAAAAGAACTCATACACGTTTGATATTTTATCAAATTTTGATATTTAATATTACTAACAATATCATAAACATATAACTTTTTAATAAAGTCCAAGGTCCACACATGAGCAGAAGATTCTATATTTTTATGTTTGTATCTTATTTATGTTTACGTGTAGCTAAAGTACAATTTTCGTGAAAACTATTAATTACCAATTTGTTACGAAATTTTTAAAAACGTTTTGAATACTGTAACCTTTTATTTAAGCCAAATCCCCTTATTTAGAACACACGTAAAACACTCAACTTTAATGACGTGTTATGTTGCTATTCTCAAATACGATTTGTTAAAAACTTCTTATGTACTTAATTTTTATATTTAAAGACTAGAATGATTCTAGTTATATTTAAGTCGAGAATAGGTTATTTCCGGTGACCGGACCGCATTGAAATTGCTCTGCCAGTATCGGTTGCCAATCTCGTCCCCTGCCGGACGTTCGCTTCTCGAAAAAACACTTGCAACGTAGCTTATTTTGATACTATGCATAATATATAGAATACACAAAGGGAATGAATGAACCATAATATTACTACTTACATAACTACTTACACTATATTCAATCTAATTTTTTCAAGATAGTAGAGACCCGCTTGCCCGAGGAGATGTCACAGCCCTCACACAGTTGCCGGACAGTCGTTACTTTCTCGTTTTTTTTACTCCTTTCCCCCCTTAATCTTTTATATGACCCTGATCTATCCTATTACACAAATTAAAAAAAATATTTTCAAATTAGATTAATATTTAACATTTATGAATTGCTGAAAAAGGTTTATGGTAAAGCTTCATAATTGATAAGCGCACAAAATGTTTCAGGGCGTATGACATAATATTATTATCTGAATACATTATTTAAACATATAAATAAGTTTGCTCTGTAACTTAAGTAAAAATGTCTATTATGAAAATTATAAGCCCTTAGGGTGTTTTTTCTTAGAATAGGACTATCTAATATAATATACTTATCGTTGGAAACTGTTCATACTGTTTTGAAAATGTTTAATGAATTCATATAGAATTTCTTTGGCTTTGGCAATAACTTGTCATAATCATACATTCCAGACCAAATATGGCATTTGTAACAGACCAACCTAGAGTGTCTATGGTATTGGTTCAGGCGGAAACAGCTTTCCGCACGATCTCCCGCCTCTCCCTGATGGCAGACTGTCTAGCACCATGAGATACGCAGCTCACTAATTCACTTAGTCTGTCCTGCGTATAAATGTGACGTGCCTTAACGTGACCACAACCACTCTGCCAAGAGTCAAATGACAGAGGAGAAGAAGAAAGTATCTATAGTTTTTAACGTAGGTAAAGTTTACTGTTTTTAAATAAACAAAATCTCAAAATCATTATCATCGTTGTAAACAAAAATAAAAAAAAACGAATGGACTAACAGCATGTTCATAGGTTTTATGTTGTCTAAGCCATCAAACTTTCTTTATTGTTATTTTAAATATTATGCTATAGAAAGAAGTTTTACAGAAGTGAGTGAAGTAAGCGTATTAAGCGTATTAATTGGCACCCTACATACTTCAATATTGTTTCACAATTTTAACACTAGTTCAATTGATTTTAGTTAAAAATTGCATTTCGAGAAAATGAGATACTAACTTTACAAACCGGATCTTAGCATCTCATCGAAAATGACTATTTGGTGGGTACTGGAGGTGTGTTTTTGTGTGAGATGCTAACAGTTGAGATGATAACTTGACACACACGCGTGTTTTAAAGTCCAAAGAACATTAACATAAAAGACTATGTTATAAATGATGATGCTTGATCAATCTTATACATAGTATGAACTATGTATAAAATTTGTCAACGAGCATGATATTATGAATTATTATTCAACTTGCACTATTCGTATGTAAATTGTCTTACAATTCGCTGGTTTGATATACATAAAAGACATATTTAGACCATATTTTGGCACACCATTTACTGATAGTGAAATTCCAGGAGTAAGTAAAAGCAAGACCGTCTACGCAATATTAAGCTCTTAAATACATAATGGCGTTGACTTGAAATTTATATATAGTTTCAACTTTAAACTTAAGCTTACTGTTACAATAACCCCAGGATCGTCTTCGTATTAGTTTCTTTAACCGGTTAATAGTAAAGACTCCACAGAAATGAAATCTCTAACATAAAATCTCATCAACTTGAAAATTAATCATATTTAAATTAATAAACCTTAAACCCAGAAAAACCTTGTACTGTTTATACGATCGTATCGAATGTTAAATATACTTTTAGTATTGAAACTTCTGCGTTGCTTTCGTTTTAGTTCGATTCTAAACCCAAGATTCTCTTTACCGGAGGAAGTGCTTCAATGTGTAATGCATATCTTAAAGCTTAAGTCGTTCGTTTATTTTAATATTAAAGCTTTATTTTTAAAATAAGCCTGATAATGAAGCAAGAATTAACTCCGTAGGATGGAATCACTAAACCAGTATTCTACTGAGATTGCACTGATATGTAAAGATTCTACATCACCACTTTCCAGACATAAAATTGCTCATAGAGAATTTTGTTCCCATTTATTTTTCCCAACATCGTTTAAAAGAGTTCTATTCATCATGAACAGCCTACTGCCGTTCACTGCTCGACCTTAAAGGCGCGCCAACTATCCCGGTTCTGGGCAGTCCGCATCCATTCGCTATTCGCCACCCTTCTCAAGTCGTCAGCCCGGTTTCCATTCTAACACGTGTCGGCTCCATCGACCGTCGGCTATAATCAACCATAAAAATTTAAGTCCTTCTGGCCGAATTTTGGCAATGGCGTCCAATGTACTCAGAGATCAGATAACTTTGCAGAAGATATTATAGTGCAGAAGTGTACGCGTAAACACAGGTCCACTCTCTGTTCCTTTACTCTCATAGCCCGATGAGCCAATTATCCGACATGACTGGAAAGAGATCACACACTGGACCGACTTTTTACATGCCCATCCGACGCATTGATCATTTTTATTTTCAGACAGTCAAACGATTTGATCGCATCGCCCGCAAGCAGTAGCTTTTGCTTCTGCTGAGGGCACGGTTTGAACCAGGTAAACACCACGATCTCACAGGACACAGGCGTGAAGCTTCAGCTCCTTCCTTGTAAGCTTTTGCATAAGGCCGGTTGGTACAGGTGGCCGGTTGCCCATTCGGAGGGGGAATGGGCAACTAGCCACCTGTACCTATCTATCGGTATTTTACTTCCATTCTTGGAAGGCCCAATGAAAGTAGAAGTAAAATGCCGATTAACATAGGGGGCTACCAAAAATTCCGGAGAATCCCCACGGTCAGACAGTGACACCACCAAAGCTTGGGTGTTCAGGTAGGCCCATTTACCCACCCTATATAGTACCCTAATTACCCGGGGTACAAGCTAGAACAGGCACTTGTGTCCTGGGCCGAAATGTGTATGTACATATATCAGGGAAAAAATCTGTTTTCGACGTCTCGGAGCGATGACCACCTTCGCATCTACGCGTCCTTATACAGTTCCCATAAAGGCGCTGCCAAAACAGACCAATTTATTGACCACGTCCAAATGGCTACAGATTCCGTGCTGCTACAGATCCACTGTCTAGAGATCGTGACTCTTGGTGATTTTAACGCCCACCATGTCGAATGGTCTCACGTTGACGCTCCTACGTCATCTTCACGTCGACGCTCTAGGATCTTCCGACCATTGTTTCATTCGAAGCGAGGTGCTAATCACGCGTCCAATGCTGCGTGCAGGTTACCGCCGCGTATGACACTATAGACCAGCAAGTTAGAATGGGATGCGGTTATTCTTTGCATCCTACGCCTGGAGGCAGATTTGTTTCACACTGGAATGATCCGAACGCTGTTGTCGATTCAATCGCCAATGTTGTGCGTTAGGGTATGAAATTATATACTCCAGCCTCTGTCTTCCCCATTTTCGGTACGTCAAAACCTTAGTTAAGTCGCTTCTGCAAAATAACCTCTTCTCCCTAGACATTTATAAGTCCAGTTGGCCCGATAGAATTCCCGCTATTATGCTCAAGACGTGTGTTTGAGAGTAGGCACTGGTTTTACCGCATCTTTTTCAGCACTCGTACTGTTGAGGCGTTGTTACATCATCTTGGAAAACAGCTTTAGTGCATTCGATACCAAAAACAGATGATGGTTCGGATCCATTCAGCTATAGGCTGATTGTTCTCAAAACTAATGGAGTCAATTATTAACAACCAACTCATCAAATGATTTGAGGATTACCAGCTAATCAATGACCATTAATACAGTTTTCGCAGAAGCTGGTCCGCTAGTGATCTACTTATTTACTTAACAAACCGGTAAGCCGGAGCGATTGAGAACAAGGAAGAGGTTATGGCAATTAGTATGGACGTAGCTTCGATCGCGTATGGCGCAGTGTTCATGGTCTCGTGCCTCTTTCCAATATCACATCCTACGGTCTTCCTTGTAAATTATGCGAATAGATAACCGACGTCCTTACTTATGAGAGCATCAAGGTCTTTGTAGACGGAGTATGTTTTGATACTAATGCCTATGAACACCGGTTTTCTACTAGATTGCATTTTATCTTTCACAATGTTTCGTCTGCAGATAAATGATTCTCAGGATCGCAGCCACGAGTCCCGGAACAAATTTTAAACTTTTGTTCGAATTTGAGACTTTGCTTAGCAAAATTTCGGTTTAGGGACGACTAAATTTAGTTCAATTTAACCCACAGAAGTAAAAACATTGCGCGTTCATAGCTAGTTCGTGGTGATCGGCAGTCCACAACCATGCATTTCCAAAATTAATTATCGCCAGCGGTATTTCCGGACCGATAGGAATTAGGACCTTCAAGAAAAGAGCATACTCTTATCTCAAATGCTGACATCCTCTCGTTTTATAGGATCCATGGGTGGTGGTGATAACATACCATCAGATGAGCCGCCAGCTTGTTTGCCTCCTTTTCCATAAAAAACACAAAGTTATTATTTTTCTACGTTATTCGAACCCACCACCTTCGGTTTACAGAGCTTAGTTCCATACCGCTAGACTACGGAAGCGGTTAATAAAAATATACGCAAAAATATACGCACAGGTGTGTCCACATTAGAGAACGTTGATTTTACTTTATAATCGTGTATTTTCGGACCATCATACGTGTGTTTAATGTGAACGTGTCCAAGACATTTTAGATAAACTTGGATTTTATGAATGTTTCTTCTTCACCATACCATATCTTAACGGATGTCGGCGATCACCACAGGAAAGGATTCTCTGTGTTTTGCCACTCTTCCTCTTTTTCAATTCCTTCTTTTCTTTACATTTGATTTAATTCCTTATAGCTCTAATCAGTTTAAACGCGCGATTTTTTTTTGTCGAGCGTAACCCTTTAAATGATAACAATTTTTATTTTGGCACTGTTTCTGGTACCCCTAAGAAGTGATGCTCTAAGCAATTGCTTAATTTGCTTATGGTCTAATCAGGCACTCCTTCTATACATCTCAAACCGTAACAAACAAATGGATGTATTAATTATGTATTTAGCTAATCGATTGGAGTATCGTAGAATGTTGTTTATAGATTAAATTACTTTCACATACTCTATCAATATTTAACCGCTTAATAAACTCCGATGCTCCATATATTTCACAACCAAAAATGATGTAAAAACAACGTTCATATTTATTTCAAGTTATATGAAAACAAATTAATCAATGGAGTGATAATATGAGCGTATGAACGTTTCCACGTATGACTATAAAAATATTATTTTCACATTTGCGTGCCCCTTTGATGGAGTTTAATTAAAGCTTTTTCCGAAACGACCATTTTAAATAAACGAGCACAGGAGGACTCCATATAGCAAATTAAATCTCCTCAATTATACATAAAGAACGAAGGCTAACAACCAAAATTAAAGATTTTTTTAAATTCTGCTCCTAAGGTTTTTGGAACTTCGGGATATATAATTTATTTATTTATAATAAGCCAGCACTCAGAAATTTTAGTCCTAACATTATTACAACTATTGCTCGCACCTCATTATCTCACTGCATCATGCACGAAAAACGTACTAATAATTATGATATAAAAATTACATAATACCTAATCGGTTCAGTACTTTGTACTCAACTTCTTACTTATAAACTCCAAGAACAAAAGTTTGGTAAATGTCTGTTCCTGATTTTAAAATATTTATAATTTAAGAAATTTTATCAACTGAACTGATGCAAAAGTCTGAAAAAATTCTGTTGTTAGCGATTATATTTATCGCTTCAAGCATATTTATTTTACATTCATAAATTGTTTTAGTTCTGCGTCAAGTTAGATAGGACTATTTCCGTTTAATAGACCACGTTAAAATTTGTCTGTTAGGATTGGTTGTCAATCATTGTCAATGTCGTCACACACCGGATATTCGATTCTATAAAAATCGATCATGGTAAGAAGAACGCATTGTATTTTGCAAAGCATATATTTTTTCAAACAGATATTGCGAACGAAATGTCTATTTCGCTACATGATCAAATTAAATTTCTATTACTTTTATTAAATTTAGTCCGTTCCAACAAAATATCAACTACAAATCTGCCTAAAATCTAAGTCGTTGTCTTGGAGGTTTGTAGCTGTTACAGCTGCAGACATTAAAATATATTACATTATAAATTTATGCAATCTGGAATTTAATCCAATTTAACAAAAGTTGAATTTGAAATTTATATATACTAAATGAATCGAATCGCTGAAGGCGTATATTTTATATTGATTTTGATTTATAAATCGTATTAATTACAACTATCATTGACAAAGATCACGTTGAGGACATGTTCTTCGGGTAGTCCTGCAACAATTTCATTAAAATATTCATAGCAGACTTTTAAACTTAAATATCAAAAATAGAATACATAGTGTATTTGGCTTTTAAACTATTTTCAATAAGAGAATTATTAAAACCCAAGATATTTTATATAGAATGATTTGCAAGAAAGTGGACGATACACTTGATATTATTAAGAGCCGTAGCTTAAACATCTGAAGAGTAGCGGGTGCGTAATCAGTCTTTAATTGTGGATAGAGTTACTTCACTGAGTCGTCAGGTAATATTCAGTGGTTACGAACGATATTAAAGGAATTTACGATTGACATCAAAATTTTCTAAAGAAATTAGAGGCCTAGTTTTTAACTAAATTTTCTAATAAGTAAATGAAACATAGATACGATGCCAGCAGCAAACCTATTGCCAGTTTGCGTACTTCATTGACCCGAAGAGACGGTCACCCGCGCCAAATTTGCTAGGATGCCTATGCGTTTTGTAATTACTTATTACATTTAATTACTTTCAATTAAGTTTACTCCATGGTCAATTAATATTTATTTTTACTATATTTTATTCTTCATATCCGATACCAACATATAACGTCCTCGAATGTTGACAGTGCTCACCAATCAGCCTGTATATATAACATTCAAAAGGGAAAGAGATTGAGAAAAGATCATGGAAGTTGTGGCCATAAAATAATTCCACGAGCCACATATACAGTCTAAGAAAGAAAATGAGCTTATACATACGTACAACAATAAAGTGATCAGCTCATCACGCAATGCTATCACCACATATGGCGCCAACCCAACAGTACAAATACTCCATTAGATTCGAACCCATGACCTCCATCTTGTAAATAAAATGCCACGGAGGCAATTAGTTATCATCGAATTAAGTGTAACTAATTTGGTATGTTGAGTTTTTTTTAATAAAAATGTTTGTTTATTTAAATTTTGTTATAAATAAATCTTGAAGTTACTTATTATGTTTTACAAACAAAAAAAGAGTTATTCATTTATCACCAACCATGTTTACTTTTAATACGAAAAAGATATATTTGTTTTCCAAATGCCAGTGTAACGTGATTAATTCTGTCCGAAATCCTCTTTGTGCTCCGAGTCAACACACAACTCAGGCTTGTTATTTTCGCTTTCATTACTATTTCTGTCATCAGCTACTTTTAATTAAAGCTAAAAATAAATTTAATCGTATACATCCTACTTTTGTGTTGATCTTCATATTAATGAAGCGTTATTACAGCTCAAGCTTTAAAACGTTATTTCAGTACCTAAATTACTTTTACTACTTATACTTTATTTACGTTTTTTAAAGATTTGTAAGTGTGTAGATATAGGAATGATTAGGTTTGAAAGGATATTAAAGACTTGAAAATTAAAGGAGTAAAAAAACAGAAAGTAGGAGTGGTCATCCGGCAACCTCAGGGGCATAGATTCAGTGGGATAACTTCTCCAAGGAGCACTATAACTGATATATATATAAAATGCAGTTAAACCACTAAAACGAGTTCACACAGGAATACCAGTCTCATCTTTTTAGTAAAAAGTCCACAATTAAAACTAACACTAACGGGTTATTTATAGATACATTAATTTTGTATTTGTAATTTATCTTATTCATTTTGTTTCCGAGATTTACGCAAATATGAGATATTTTCAAATTAAACAATTTTACTTTACAACGTTTATGGTCACGGTTAGAACTCATATCTAATTTATTAATTTATTTGCTTTTAATATAACATAAGACCAATTATATGACTCCCCCGGTTGGAGACGAAGCTAAATGTAACAAAGTCAACGCCGAGTCATGGTCGACGTCAAATAATCCATCCCCGGATCCCCAGCACTTTCGAAGCGGTCTGCAGTGGCCTAGAGGTAGCAAATGCCCTCTCAAAGACTGACATGAAAGGACGTGGAAACGCACTACGATAATATCTCAAGAAAACTACCCCATGACGCAAGATAATACATCTTCTGTTTTCTTGTCGGGTGACCCGGCTAACACCCTGCAGCAATCGGTACCTTGGCCAATTGGTGTCAAATCTGCTACCGAAGCTTCCGAAGGGATAGGCCACCAGGTATCTGAAGAAAGAAATGCTACTGGTGCAACTAAACACACGAGAAATAAAATCTCATTACGATCACAACGGCTTATTAGCACCTATAACGTAAACGAAATACTCCATCCAGGAAAACTGAGCATCGTCGATGACGAAAGGGAAAAACATGGAATCTCTATAATGGACATCAAGGAGATACATTTTCGCGAACAAGGCCATTTCACTACCAATACAGGAAGCACGTCTCAGGACCAGAGGACCAATATCTAACGCTCTGAACACTACTGAGCATCTATAATTCTAAAACTTAGTCGAAGACAAGCTCTCTTATCTTAAAGGCCGGCAACACTCTTGTAACTTCTCTGGTGTTGCGGGAGTCCATGGGCGGCGGTGATCACTAAACATCAGGTGAGCTGCCTGCTAGTTTGCCTCCTTCTCCATAAAAAAAAAGCCCAAAACCAATGGTAAATGACGCCAATACTCTGGAAAAGTTTGGAAAGAAGAATTAGGGATCCCCTATGTGAAATCACTTCGAAAGGACAACTAGACGGAAGAGAACAGTTTGGATATCCGACCATACGCGGGAATTTATACAACGCAGGAAGGACATAAAATTAAGAGGGTTACAGGGCGCCGACCTAATAAAGGAATGTTCTTACTTGTGCCGAGCAACCAAAAACAAATACCGCAATTATAAAATCATTTCATTAAAAATATGTGTCGCGAATTAGAATTTCACGATATGAAATATCAAATTTCGGACTTATTTAGGAAGGTCCGTTTACTAAGTAGGCAATTCAAACCAAAATATTGGGCAATCGAAAACATTGATGGAAAAGCTCTACGCAAAATTGACGCAATTGCATAAAGGTGGCGCTATTGTGAACAGCTGTTTAAAAAATCTGACGTACCGGATTGTGACCACATAGACTGGTCTAGTCTAAACCTAGAACCTGACTCCTTGGGGTCAGTGATAGTAGCAGCTATTGAGTCTCTTAAAATTAAAAAAGCGCCAGGTCCTGATCAAATTACAGCTGAACTACTCAAAGCACTGGGAGAAAAAGGCATTGGCATTCTGCACAACATCTGCAATCATATATGGTGAAACGGCGAATGGCCTACGGCTTGGACACAGTGGATTATCCTTCCCCTGCACAAAAAAAGGTCGACGAAAACTATCGCACACTTGCCCTTATCTCCCATGCCAGCAAAATCTTATTGTACATCATAAATAGCCGTGTTCGCCACTACCTTGATTGGTAGTAGCCACAAGAATAGGCCGGTTTTGTGAAAGGGCTGCTGTTATGTGCTTTGTAGACTACAGCAAGGCTTTTGATTGCGTCGATTGGAGTTGTCTTTGGAGAGCAGAGAACTGGGTGTACCTAAGCATTTAATTACGTTCTACAGTCACTATACCATAACAGCAAAGGTTCAGTGAGAATCGACAGGACAACATCAAAATCATTCATTTTCGGAAAAGGAGTTCGACAAGACTGTATTCTCTCACCCATCCTATTCAACACATATGGAGAGTACATTGTGAGACGCACTTGCGATGGTTTGGATGGTAGTGTCACCATTGGTGGATGCAAAATATATAATTTGCGTAATGACGATGATACTATTTTACAAGCAACCAATGAAGCAGAGTTGATCACCTTGATGAGTAGGATGGAGCGCATCAGCGGGGAACACATTAGGAGTCTCCATGAATGTAATGGAAACCAAAGTCATGGTCATAGATCGAACAGGCAAGCTTGAGTCTACTGGGATACTTGATTTGGAGACGATTGACCATTTTATATACCTGGGCTCAAACAGAAGCCATTAGATCGCGCGAACATGAAGTGCGGACAAAAACTATATCAAATCGTTTGAATTACATCTTTTTCAATAATCTTATTTATTAGTCATATTATTAATTTAGTTACTTAGTTAGAAGTTCGATATTTTTCGCATTATTTTCATCAATCGTCTAATGGGTTTGAAGGCGTGCCTTCGAGTCCGGGGGAATGGTTACGCTGATTTATTGTCTGTATAGATCCATAGATCGATTTTGTTGGTTGGATTGTTGCTTCCGTTTCCCGTCCCTTTCCCGCACAGTACAGGTGCGAGATCGCTTGGTTTTAAACAACTATGATAACGTAACGGATGCGGTTGCGTTAACGTATAGACGTCGCTCCGGAAATTTCGTTTGAAGAAACCTGAAAGGGGTGCTAAAGTTCATACTGGAGCTGTCTTGAGAATCAGGAGAAAACCGGTGAATGAATAAAGGTACTTTGCGTAATTATAAAATTATTTTCAGTATTAGTAAATCAGTGCTAGCCATTGTCAAAGTACTTAATTCGTTTCGTATTAAATCGCGTACCAAGTAGATCATATACGCATGGCATCGGTTCACGTGGTAACTACCTACTTGTATAATTCGTTCATCCTGCTTTATATCGAAGTCAATACGCTAACATATTGATTTTGTTCGCTTAACCCGCATTTTAAACTCATTGAAGTACCTAAAATTAGTCGGTTTAAGTCGTGTTATTACACCTTATTAACCTACCATTTTGTCATCTGAAATCACGTAATAATATTATCCTCGCGTATTCGTCGTTGTAGTTAAAATTATGCTCATTAATTTGTATTGGGTGCATAATAAGTAGTTCATCCTGCTTAGGCATCGTTTCGTTTCGTTTCTCACCACTGAGCACACGACCCCCGGCCGCCTCGGCCCCTTGGCCCGCTCGTACAGGCGAGTCGAGTGATAACATCACGCTTTGTACGCTAGCGGATGGAAGCAATGTTACTCGTCACGACTTCTGGCCACAGAATAATAAAATATACCACGGTATTATTAGCGACATCCTGTATTATAATTTTAAATTCTCACGGTAATTAATATAGCGTTTGCGCATTGTTAGACCGCGCTTCTCAGTGCAATTTTATTACTCGTTCTTTTTGTCACATTAAAGGTTTAAATACAAACATAAGACCTGCTCGTTCAGTAGTTAAGGGGATAGAAGGTTAAAATAAATCCATTCAAGGTCCCGTAAAAATTAAATTTCATTCTCGCTTCGATCGCAACATTTTTTATAATATTGATTCTTTGGTTGTAGATAAAATTCCAGAACGGCTGCCGAATGCAACAGCCGATGCCTCGTTATTACCGAATTTTAAAGGTATTTCGTTAGCGGACGATACCTACTATTGCTCGGGTCGATTCAAATGTTGATCGGTGCCTCTCTTTTTCCGCATCTTCTTTTATCGAATAAGATTCAGGGACAACCTTCACATGTCTCACCGCTCGCGCCAAAAATGGTCCTCGGTTTCTACATTGTTGGTGACGCTTCGATCCGTTTAAATAAATAGTCACGAGTCCGTTTCATATTGCTGCACCGCGGATCCATTGGAATCCGTTATTCGGAAATTCTGGGAGCTGGAAGAAGTTGACGTCCCTCCGGTACTTTATCCCGATGATAAATTGTGTGAGGAATTTTACTCGAGTACTACCTCGCGAGCTAGTGACGGACATTACGTAGTGGCTTTGCCTTTCAAGGTTGACGTAAACTGTCTCGGTAACTCGCGTCAGGCAAGTGAGCGATGGTTTTATTGCTTCGAGAGAAAGATGCAGGCTTCTTCACAATAAAAGATCGTATATGACAATGTAATCCGGTAATACTTAGAGAAGAATTATATTTCGCCTATAAATTGTAATCCTTCACAAATTCCGTATTTTATTCCGCATCATGATGTGATCCGATGAGATAAGATCACAACGAATTTACGTGTAGTGCTCAATGGTAGTTGTAAAACCATTACTGGGTTTTCTCTTAATGACCTATTATATAGAAATGAAAATCTTCAAGGTTGTTTGTTTAATATAATTAATAATTTTAGTTTATTTTCGATAGCTCTTTCCGCTGATATTCGTCAGATGTTTCTGAGCATAGACGTAAGAGAATCTGACAGGCGCTTTTAATTCATTTAGTATCGTTTTTCACCGCAACGATCTTTACAAGTTTATGAATTTAATCGTGTAGTATTCAGTCTTAAATCTAGCTCCTTTCATGCGCTGTGCACTATTAAGCAGCTAGCGGTCTATGAAGGCGTTTCGTTCTTCAGACTAGGGAAGTCATTGATACTGCCCTATATAAGGATGACTTCGTTTACTCGGTCCCATCTGAAGAGCTGGGCATTTCTACCGCTTCAGAGTTGATAGATCTTATAAAAGCAGGTCAATTTGAATTGGTCAAATGGACTAGTAATTCACAAACCCCTTACTTTGACTCCAGCGCGTTTTTTTAAATATCTCACTTTAAGGTATTTGCCAGCGGAAGAACTATATGAAAGCCTTATTACTGTGGCTAAGCAAGATTTATTAGATAAATAAATTCAATCGTTCTCGAAGCTCTGGAGAAGGGATTGCCTCCATATGTTGCAATTGCGTCGTAAGCAACACGTCGGTGGATCCAGTCGTCGAGTTCGGTCGTAGTTATCATAACCGATAATGCGCCACCGCTACATTGGCCTTTAGGTGTCATAGAGGAAGTTCTTCCCGACTCTACAGGAGTTACTCGCATCGCCCGGGTTAGGACTATGACTGGATCTGGGTTCTTTCTTCGGTTTTCTTTAAGACGTATAAAAAACCGGCAAAGGAATCAAGGTAACTTCGCCGGTTTTCTCTTTCTTCTCTGGACACCTCCAGCATTTTTTGACTTGACGAATTTACAACTTTCATTTCGTTTGTAGTTATTAAATACCCTACACTTAAAAATGTAGTCATGATTATAATTGCACAAAATACATGTCGTAATCAATCAATAGTTTACGATCAAATGATTTTCTGTTGATGTTAGCAACCTTTACCCGGGATGAGGTGCTTTCTAGAACGTTAATATGTCCACGAATATAAGAAACCATTTTTTTGGGCTTGAACGAAACGAAACGAAACGATACCTGAGCGAGGTGAACTACTTATTATGCACTCAATACAAATTAATGAGCATAATTTAACTACAACGACGAATACGCGAGGATAATATTATTACGTAATATCAGACGAAAAAATGGTAGGTTAGTGTAATGTAATAACACGACTTTAACCGACATATTTTAGCTACTTGAATGAGTTTGAAATGCGGGTTAAGCGAACAAAATCAATATGTTAGCGAATTGACTACGATATAAAGCGGGATGAACGAAATTTATACAAGTATGTAGTTACCACGTGAACCGATGCCACGCAATCTGCATGGTACGCGGTCTAATACGAAACGAATTCAGTGCTTGAATGATGGCTAGAGCTAATTTACTGATACTGATAATAATTTTATAAATACGCAAAGTACTATTATTCCTTTGCCGGTTTCCTCCTGATTCTCAAGACACCTCCAGCATGAACTTTAGCACCTCTTT
>JAOCPS010130378.1:0-15046 GCA_025505425.1 Graphium colonna | reverse complement strand
TCAAATATCCTGACAACTAATCCATCCCTCGAATTCAGTTTATCCCTTTGGGCTGCGGAGGTCGGATGCCAGTCGCTTCGCGTAAAAACTGAAATTCAAGTAATATTCGGGTGGATTGGAAGCCGACCCTAAGTAACTTGGGAAAAGGCTAGGAGGAAGAACAAGAAGACTTCATTACGGCGAGCGAAGCGAGCTACACTATCCCATAACCTGAGCGCTTTAGTGATACACTTTAAAAAATGTACTAAACCCACTAATTTGTGCTTTGACATAAAAATTCGAATGCACGTGTAGATGCGTTATCATTAAACAATATATTATTTTATTATCATAAAAAAATGAAGATTAAAAATTTTGTTTCTTGGATGGAATTTTGTTGCGCGTTTGGTTACTAACGCCATCTTTAAAAAATGTAAAGAATTTACATGTCATCCAAATGACGTTTGATGTGGTGATTATTCGTTAACTTTAAAAGTTCATTTTTGAATCTATGTCAATGGTGATACAGATATAAGCATTATTTTATTGGTGTAATTGCGAGATTTAACGTGTTCTAAAATTGATATCAGGTAAGTAACTATAAAAAATTTGAGAAATTCTATCTAAACGCAAATAATAACTTGGTGAAAACCAGTCAAAAATGTTTAGCAAGTATGTATTAATCTTATTTTTATAGGGAAACACAGAGAATACATAAAAATATAACAGCGCCGAAGTCGTGTATCATCTTGCCGTAAACATGTAGAGAGTACCGAAAATTTTATGTTTTTGGATGATAATTAGATAAGTAACTATAAAAAAACGAATAGTGATGAGATCTAAATGTCAATACATACTACTTAATTTATGAAAAACTCTAATGTGTTATTATTACAGAGAAAAAAGAAAAAATATAGTAAAATGCCGCCAAGATATAACTTAACTGATCGTAAACAACGAGAAAAAAATCATTTGTTGATAAGTCAGGCATGAAAACGTCAGAGAAGAGCACGAAAGGCAGATATAAATTTACATCACGAAAACAATTTAAAAAAATAACGGCATATAAAAAATGTATCAACATTTTTTATATGCCATTATTTTTTTAAATTGTCCAGAAAAAATGGATAATAGCCTTAACAAAGCTCGGGTTTTAGCTAGTATATTTTAATTGCACATGTATTGACTATACATATAATAGCAAATTAAAAAATAAACATTTAACCTGACATTGACACTCAACACTTTACACTTCATACCCGGCACTGATTGAGTCACTGCTTAGTAACTAAATATTTGGTTATTATGGCCAGTTTCTAAAATAATCATATTTTATTGGTCAAGCGTTTATCTGTGTTATTTTCACAGATACACGGAGTAATTTTTTTATAGTATTTTGTCACTTATGTTATTTTCAGACATAATTCTCGAGGAAAGGTTTTGTAAAAAACGCCCCAGTTATAGAACTTTGCCATGAATATTATCAAAGAACAGAAAATTTATTATATCAATGCTTTGTTGCACTTTCCTTTTATTTTGTTCTCTTTGATAGAACACGCCTACAATGGTAACAAAAACATATTGTAATAATAAATGAATGCAAAACATAGTATGCCACTAATGCTATAAATTTGACATTTATTTGTAAAAATGGATATATTCAGATTTTAATAAAGTGCACTTGGATTATATCAGTAATATTTTTAGAAGCGAATAGACGATAAAATGACTATTTCAAAACCAAACCTATATTATACAGTTCCATAACAAAGTTTTTGTAAATTTTTGCGCTTGAACATCCAGTTTACCTACAAATATCTATCGGTAGGATACTGTCGGAAACTTTTAATGAGAGACCGTCTTAATAAAAGTCCTCCTGACCGAACTTCGGTCACAGCGGCCTATCTACTCAGAGGTCAGCCAACTGCGCAGGAGTTATTATAGTGTACAAGTGTACGCGCAGACTCAGGTGCACTCTCTGTCCTTTAACTCTAAAAGCCCGATGGAACGGATATCCGACACGACCGGAAAGAGATCAAGCGCAGGGCCGATTTATTATATGCCTCTTTTTCAGGCAATCGGGTGATTAGCCTGGATTGCCTTAATGCAACCAAGAAACAACAACACAAAGTTATTGTTACCCCTCATGATTCGAACCGAAGACTTCGGGTTTACAAAGCAGGGGCCGATACCACTAGGCTACGGAGACAGTTAGAAATTTGTATAACAGAAGGCTTAAGATACGAAAACATTACAGTTTAATAATTATTTGTATGTTTAATGCCTTATTAATTAAAGCTATACTTGTAATAATTTAAAATACTTTTCGTATCTTAATTTAATATTAAATCCATATTGACTTTACTGTAATAGTTATTAATAATAATTTGAAAACATTGTACGGATAACCGGCAATTTGTAGCGGAATAGTATACTATGTATTCACATCTTATGTGTACCTATGACTGAACAATAAATAATTGATTGATTAAAAAAAACTGAGCACAAAATTCGTGAGCGGCGCGTGAACTTAGAACGTTGTTACTAAACCTATCTTATACTAAACTAGTAAAAAAATGTTCGGTACTACCCTAATCTAAACAGAAAACTAGAACAAATATTTATTTACTTCAACCTTATGGGATTCGAACCTACGACCACCGGTTTATAAACAAAATATACTTAATCGCTTCTTCATTTCGTGTCAATAGCTGTATGTCAATATCGACGCCCCCATAATCTAGTTGTACGGCGTTTAGCTTTACAAATCGGAGGTCGTGGGTTCGTATCCCGCGGGGGGACTTTCGCGTATGAATTTGTGTAGTTTTTTCTTTGTTAGGTTAGATCCTACGATAACCGGTTTATGAAGCAAGAGGCTACTTATTCTCTTCTTCATTTCGTGTCAATAGCTGTATGTCATTATCACCGCCTCCATAGCCTAGTTGTATGGCCTCTAGCTTTACAAATCGGAGGTCGTGGGTTCGTATCCCGCGGGGGGACTTTCTCGTATGACTTTGTGTAGTCTTTCTTTGTTGGGTTAGATCCTACGACAGCCGGTTTATGAAGCAAGAGGTTACTTAATCGCTTCTTCATTTCGTGTCAATAGCTGTATGTCAATATCACCGCCTCCATAGCCTAGTTGTATGGCCTCTAGCTTTACAAATCGGAGGTCGTGGGTTCGTATCCCGCGGAGGGACTTTTACGTATGACTTTGTGTAGTTTTTTCTTTGTTGGGTTAGATCCTACGACAACCGGTTTATGAAGCAAGAGGTTACTTAATCGCTTCTTCATTTCGTGTTAATATCACCGCCTCCATAGCCTAGTTGTATGGCCTCTAGCTTTACAAATCGGAGGTCGTGGGTTTAGATCCCTCGAGGGGACTTTCACGTATGACTTTGTGTAGATTTTTTCTTTGTTGGGATAGATCGTACGACAACCGGTTTATGAAAGAAGAGGCTACTTAATCACTTCTTCACTAGACCATCCTGGGGTGGACACTAGATCATCCTCCGGTGGGTACTAGACTATCCTAGGGTGGGCACTAGACCGTCGTAGGGTAGGTACTAGACCATCCTGAGGTGGGCGAGGCCCTCCCGGCCCTCCTCTATATACCCCCATGGCTGTATGTCACTATCATCGTTTTCGTAGCCTAGTGGTATGGCCCCTTGCTTTACAAATCGGAGATCGAGAGTTCGAATTCAAGGGGGGGACAATAACTTTGTATTATTGTTTCTTGGTTGGGATAGAACAATTCGAATACAGTTTATCCCTTTGGATTGCGAAGATCAGATGCGAATAGCTCTGTGAAAAACTGATATTCAGGTAGTATTTGGTTGGACTGTGAGTTCTATGGGCAATTTCGGAATATGGCTAGGAGGCAGAAGGAAGCAGTGGAGCCATGTGTCAATATAATATCAGTCCAAAGTGCGGCCACCTCAATGATCCTCCGATTCACCTCCATCAGGTCGTTTTTGGTGCAGGATGTGGTAGTCAAAGGGTTATTCCGCAGGTGTTTGATATATTGAACACCTGTTATTGTTAAAGTATCTTATTACTGAGATGAGTGAGAGTGAAACAGTTTACGATTTTTTTATTGAAAGAAAGACAAACGAAAGTCGTTTCATCTGATGTTAAGCGATCCTATGAACACGCACTACATCCGAAGAATTCTGAGTGCGTTGTCAACCTGAGAAATTGTATAGAATAGGTTTATTTCATTATATGGGGTCGAGATTAAGGATTTGAAAGGGAACGGGAAAAGAAGAGGGTAAATATCGCCATCCTTAATCCCCAAAAGTCATTTATAAATTATTTTATGCTGATTTTGGAAAAGTCGGTGATCCTCCTCGATCGAGCGCGGCCATAATAATGTAGCATTCGCTGTGAAAAGATGTTATGCTGTACTACCCCACAAACTTTACTTTTAGTTAAGCATACAAAAACTACCCAAAAATACGCGTGCAAAATTGTTTCCTAATTTAGATACATTGTTCTGTTCTTGGAAGTAAAAAAAAAATAAAATACCAATCAGATTGAAAAATCTTTATGGTAGTCATAATAATCATGATCTATAGGAAAATAAAGGCTATTTAGCATCTTCCTGTGACTCCCCAGTGCTACGGAATTAATGATAAATCCGAGAAAATTGGAGAGCACTACTAGTTCAAAATAAATTTGCGTTTTGTTTTTTGTTCATGCAAAGGAAGACAAACAAGCAGACGGGTCACGTGATCATGAACAACCCCGTGATTAACACACGCAAAGTCCGGCCGTTTCCAACCTAGGAAATTGGATAGAATAGGTTTATTGGATGAGTGATGGCGGGATTAAGGATCTGAAGTGGTAAGGAGTGGAAAAAGAAAGGGCAGACATACCCATCCGGCAATCCAGAAAGTCATGCGTACTTTATTTTATACCGACTTTATAAAGGGCAGTGGTACTTCCCAATTCTACCACCTCAAAATTGACGGTCTGTCTAACATGCACAATATTCATAGATCTTTTATTATATATATAAAATCGTGAGAATAACCCATATAACACCTTCCGCAGACTTTCGCACCAACAAATTTGTGTTGGTATCGAACCCGCTGCCGATCATAGTGATATGCTTCCTGTACCACCGGTTCGTGCGCTCGTGGGGACCAGCGTACATGGCCAACCGCCCAGCCTACAACCTGAAGAAAGTCATCATTGCATACAATATCGTCCAGATATTGCTGTCTGCATACCTAGCCATACAAGTAAGAAATATATATTATAACAAAAATCCCTATAAATTAATTTAAAAACTTTTATATTTTTAAAAAATTAAATGACATTAAACACCAATTTATATTCAAATATAAGTACGTGTATTCATGCTTGCCCTTATTATGAAAATTTAAATATTATATTTAGATTATACTTAGATACAAAAGATCCGATTACGTGGTCGAGGGTTCGAATCCCGTCATTTGACTATTGTCGTCAACCATATCCTAGCACAAACCTAGAGCTTAGTTCGAATGGGTAAGAAATATTAGTAAAATTTCAAATATTTTGCTAATATTTTCTTAAAAACAAAAAGAAAATATTGCAAGTTCTTAATGAAGCTGATACCGATTTAACTCGGAAAGATAGATTATGCTAGCAGACAGGCAAGCGAACTCAATATAGATTTCCAATTTTGGATACAAAATAATAAGTATTACTAATAGTAAAGATGAAAACAAACTTGTAAGTTTGTTTGAGAAGAAAACAAAAAAAAAACAGGATAGGTCTTTCTTTTTTATGGAAAGGATGACAAACGATCAGACGGTCCATCTGATCTTAAGTGATCACATCGCCCATGGCACTAAGCTTATATGGAATACAAACAGGCTTAGTGAGAACGATGGATCGGAAATAGGAATTTGGAGTGGAAAGGATTACAAAAGAAGAGGGATGGAACGTCTATATTACAACTGATAAAAGTCGTGCATACTTTATTTTATGCTGACTTTGCGGTGGTATTCTCCGCGCTGCTGTAGATGTACAGCAAGAGTTGCGAAAAAATGATTTTTAAATGGAAAGGAAGACGAACGGGCAGACGTTTGACCTGATGGTAAACGATCTCAGCGCCCATAGATACGCAACATCCGGAGCGTTGCGAGTTGTGATAGGATAAGTTTATTGGATAGGATGGGGTCGGGATTAAGGATTTGGAGGAGATAGGAGTGTGAAATGAAGTGTTGTGCTTAATGTTGTGCTCTACCACCTAAAATATTATTGTACTCTTCTGCTTTGAGGAAACATTGATATTTATTTCAGTGTATAACCATGCTGTACCTGCCAGGATATTACAGTATTTGGTGCCAGAAAATCAACTACGATGACACGCCGATCGAAAGACTGATTGTAGATCGAGTGTGGCTGTACTACTTTGTAAAAATAATTGATTTGCTCGATACGGTAACCATCACTTTGAAATTTTGTATCTAAGACTTGCGCGATTATTAGACATTTTCAAATAAACAACTTTATGGATTTATTTTTAATTTTATCACCCGACGTTTTGAACCCTTTACAGTGTTCAAAGTCACGGGTGACCATGAAAGCTGTAAAGGGTTGGAAATGTCGCGCGATTAAATTTAAAATAAACCGCGATAGAATCCGTAAAGTTGTTTAATTTAAAAATATTATTTTTAATTTTTAATTTGAATGTGATTTTTTTAACTGTAGAAAAAAAAAGGTTTGGGACAACAAAATTGATACATTTTTATTTATAACAAAACGTTTTTTTTTATCACAACTTAGGTTGACAATCTTATTGTAGGGAAAAAAGACAGAGAAAAAAGATATTAAGCAACTTACAAGACATATAGTTGTGGTATTGAAAAACCTGTAAAGTCCAGGACACCAGATCTCCATCCCACATAACCTTTATATAGATTTTTAACATTTAAAAGTATGCAAAAATATTAAATATACATTTAAAATGTAAAAAATACACGTATAACAGTAGAACATTAATCTAAAAAAAAATACAGCATTAAAATTATCAAAGGATTTAAGCTAATAAAAAAAATTTATTCCTATTTATCAATTTAAATTAGTTTGCCCATTCTTGTGCTATTTTATTATACCATACCAATATGTGTGTATGTCTATTTTGTGTATTTATATATTTTACAATAAAATCCCAGAAAACGTTCAAAACTATTCCGTTAATGAATTCAAGAAAATTGTGTAGAAAAGATTGTGTGTTAAAGGTTATTAATGATTACTTGGATGATCACACATCCTGGTAATGAACTGCTCGCTCCAGGCTTTTTCGAGTTAATTTAAATGCTGAAAAATATATTATTGTCTATTATTAAACATTTAGAAAATGCTGATAAAAAAAGTATTAGTCCCGCTGAGTTTCTTACGCCAGTTCTCAGATCAGTGGCTTTCCTTCCGAACCGGTGGTAGGTTTTTTATGACAATCAAGAAGCAATATCACTTCTATATTAAACAAAGATATTTCGATTTTGGAACGATTAGATCAGTTATAATATTATGTGATTATCTCGAGCATGTTTTCGGCGTCATTGTCAACTGATTGTCGAAATTATTTGCAGGTCTTCTTCACGTTGCGCAAGAAGTTCCAACAAGTGTCTTTTCTACATGTTTATCACCACTTGGGCATGTGTATATTAGGTTTCATAGGAACTAAGTATGTCCCAGGTAAGCAAAGCATTTTTGCTGAACTCAAGTTCATATTCAAAATAAATATAGTTAAAATCAATATTTTTATATAGAGTGGCTGGTGAGTCAGTTTCAACAATTTAATGATGTTGGGATCATATATGAGGAATGAAAATATTATAAAAAATAAATATTGATTTATCACTGAGTAAACGTAATCTGAAGTTAAAAAATTAATTACGTAATTCATGCTCATCCGAGACGGCGTGGTCAGAGTGAGACGGAAGGCGAATGGGGTGTCGACTTCGCCCCGCCAGCTGATCACAACCTCCACACAGTTATAGGAAAATTCGGGCTAAAATTATGCTCCCAATTTTATTACAAGAATATCAATCCAGTACTTCAAACTAATGCTTTCCTTTAATATCGTAGGTTCCTCGCCAATCACGCTGTATATTTGACGCGAAGATTTAAAGCCTAGACAATAAATAATATTTTAGATAATGGAACTTGACTGTGTAACCCACAGGTGGGCACGGCATCATGCTGGGCTTCATCAACTCGATAGTCCATGCGGTCATGTACTCCTACTATTTAATATCCATCGTCCGCCCGCAGTGGGTGCAACAGTGGTGGAAGAAGTACATCACCCAATTGCAAATCGTAAGTTCTAACTTCAAGTCTCTAAATTGGTATTAAATATAAGGTTAACTTGAATTAACTTAAATTTATTTTCACAGAAAATTACAAAAGCCTACTTCGAAAGTAACAAGCCTTTAAAGTGTGCTTTCGAAACACATCTTCACCTTTTTTTTTTATTTAAAAACAAACTACTGATCCGACTTTTATAGAAAGTATAATCTATCAAATGAAAAGAGAATTTTTAAAATCGGTTCATAAACAAATACGCGTGGTCATACATAAAAAAATATACACGTCGACCTTAGAACCTTTTCCGTTTTTTTCGTCGGTTAAAAAGAATTATACGTTCTTTTTGTGTGAAATAAATCTGGTATTCTATAAGAGATTCATGATATCATAAAAATAAAATGCAATCATAAAAAAGTAAATGTTGTTGTTTCGTGGTTGAGTTAGGGCAATGCGGGCTGATCACCCGATTGCCTGAAAAGAAAGATGACCCATGCGTTGGATGGGCAGGTAAAAAGTCGATCCTGCGCCTGATCTCTTTCCGGTCGTGTCGGATATCCATCCCATCGGGCTTTGAGAGTTGAGGAACAGACAGTGCACCTGTGTCTGCGCGTACATTTGTGGACTATAATATCTTCTACGCAGTTGACTGATCTCTGAGTAGTTTAGCCGGCTTGATCGAAATTCGGCCAGGAGGACTTTATGTCCTAGATCTTTGCTCGGCTGGTCATTTACCAAAATATGTGGGTTACAGGCGTATAGTGCTCTTCAAGACGAATCAAACGAGACCAGACTTGACGTTTAATTAGGGAGTGACTATGGCCACCTTCCATCTCCATCATCAGATCAGCTCTAAGTCATCATATTATTTAATTGTCACGCAATATAGGTATGCGTGCAAAATTTGACCTTAATAAAAAACCGAAAAGTGGGTCAAATTTATCTTGGAAGACTTCATTAATGATGAGTGCACAAGGGGTCAGTTGAAGCTAAATAAAAGCTTGCAATAAATATAATGCAGTCTTTAATAATTAGTATGTATTGGTTAAATTTCTTGGTCGAATTGTATTTATATATTTTACATTATTTTTTATTGAAATTTACGAATGTTGACAACAATAAATAATTTTTAAAGCTTTTTTAAAGCTTAAAAATAGATGAAGGCATTTTAATTATATAGTTATATTAAGTGTCTTTAAGCCCGGCTGCCCACGTACGGAATCCGATTACACGGAATCAGACAAAATGGCGGATCCGGGAGACTCGATGTTCCGATGTTCTGCTTTCATACAAAATAGCCACAGGGCATACAGGTACGGACAATGGACTGACGGAAAAATCGCCTGACGCAGTCACGGATTTTTGCCATGCATTCGGGTGGCTGGAATCGAGTAGAACCTGATGACGTCATTCTGAACGCAGGGCCCCCATACATTTTGGTCGTCCGCCGCACACGTACGAAACGGAACGTGAAATTTGCATTCAGAAACAAAACAAACATCAATCCGTGCAAATTTTAACTATAATATCATTATATTATTTATTTTTATAGTCCTCTATACACACAATAACCAAACAGAGAGCATAAAACTATATTTTTAACGTATAAGCCATTAACATTTTTGTTAAGGACAAAGCCCAAAAGTAAATTATAAATAGAAATATATCTTGAATTCGGAGCTCAGAACTTTAACAAAAGTTAAACTGTATGCTTTATTTTTAAACTCTTAACCAAACATGTATTATACTTTTTTATTTTCTCTTGTATTACCATAGTTCTTTTTTTATGGAAAGGAAGACAAACGAGTAGACGGTTTACCTGATGGTAAGCGATCCCGTCACCCATAGACAAACGCAACATCCGGACAGTTGCGAGTACGGTGTCAACCTGAGAGATCGGATATAATAGGTTTATTGTATAGAATGGGGTCAGAATTAAGGATTTGGAGAGGATAGGAAAAGTAAAAGAAAAGGGTAGACATGGCCATATAAAAAAAATAACTTTGAAATTGGTTCATAAATGCCGGAGATACGCGAAAATATACATAAAATCAATTTTGTTATTTTCATTTAAATAAAAACTACTGAACCGATTTTTATAAAAATTTTATGGCACTATTTCGGACGAATACCCTAATATACCCTAATATAAGACGAAAAAAGATTTTTCAAAATTGGCTCATGAATGGCGGAGACACGCGCCAACTTACATAAAAAAATATATAAACATTCGAATTCAGAACCTTCCTCCTTTTTAACACGCTTTCATTAGCTTCACCTGTATGTTTGTTTGCTTGTTTGTAACCGACTCCTTTGAACGCGATTTTGACCCACTTTACGCGGACAGATTTTTTCAAACTTTACAGACATTTCAAGGGCCGATGAAATTACAATAATTTGATTAGCATTTGAACGCTTCTATATTTTTTATTTAAAATTAGTGAAATATCAAGAAAAAAATTGGATTATTTACAAAAAATTGTAAATATTTTTTTTAATGTAAAATTAAAATTTTGTAATTTATAAAAAAAATAATTTTCAAAGTAAAAAAAAGTTTAAATTTCGAACTTGGTCAATTGCGAACAATCTACTTTACGGAGACGTTACGATTGATCAGACCGTTGTAGTTAATGATAGGGATATTATTAGAGTAGAAGAAGCACCAGTAGAGATTGCTGTAGAGACCCCCGAAGAACTTACCGAGGATGTTAACGCTTACATGGAAATCAGTGATTCCTCAAGAATTATACGTGCTTTATGGCATCAAGGAAAGATGTCATATTCACAGCTACATTTGCAGGAGTGCAATATTGTGCGATGGCATTGGCAAACATTTTAAGGGCCTTTATTCTTTCACTAAAATATTGACTACAAACATACTCAATTTAAATATGATAACAGGTGACCAAATCTACAGCAATATAAGATTTCAAACGGAGAGAAATTTAGCGGCTTATCGAATTGGAAAAGATCAATACTCATTGGTGCGAAATTTTAAAGTCACCAAAGATGACTTGTTCATATTCGGAAAAAGATTTCAGATCACTTTTGACGAAGAACCAAGTATATATGGAAATTTGAAAGACAATTTAAACCTGAGAGTACCCTTCGTCAAGGTTTGCAAGACCTATTTATGGTACATAATGGAGGCATATTAATAACAGACGGACAATATTTTGGAGTAATGCACTATGATAATTAGTTTTACTACAGCAACTCTCATTCTTGTGGCCGAAAGGGACCCAAAGCAAACAACAACAATGGAAAAGCTTACGTTATTAAATGCGATAATCGTGATGAGTTCGAGAGGATATGTAAACGTGCAACAGGCAGCAAAAATGTACAGTTTACTCTGAACTACATCAATGCTGAAGTGCTGAAAATACATGATGATTTTTAGGAGCACTGAGCGAGTGACGGCAAACGGTCACTTCCCAAAAAAATGTTACTAGCGAAATAATTCCACTACAGACATCAGTGATGGGACAATTGATGTAATGCAATCCAATGTAGAAGATGAAATACAGGTTTCGCGGAATCTTAATAAAATAACCCGCAAAACGTAAGATAATATCGTAAACGTGGGTTTTTAACTAAAAGCAGAAGAATTCGCCGGGTACTTTATGTTTTCCTATGGGAAGAACGGTTTCAAAGAGCAGAGGCCTCTAAAAATTACAGCGTTGGACTATTTTCAGTTTAGAATTTGGGAAGCGACACAAGATTTCAACGTAACGACTATCTATTTTATGCCCTATCGTTCTTTGAATATTATCAAGTCAAAAGCACTATATCAGCATGCGGCAAGAAAATCACTAATCAAGAAGGGGCAGTCGAAGATGTCCATCTTTATGCCAAGAATTTAAGAGGTTCTTCGGATTATTGAAGATCAGCCTTGAACGCAATATTAGCTCAAATTAGATGTATAGGAGCCCCAACCTACTTTGAAACATTTATTTCAAATGATCTTCACTGGTTAGATCAGCGAAAGGCTTTGTTAATAGCCGATGGTAGACCTGAGGTTAAACCATTTACACTTAACATTTATGAGACTCAACAAGTCATCGAAAAGTACCCAGGAATATTGAGTCAATATTTCATGGTCAGAGTAAATGCTCTTAAAAGTAATGAGGCATTTAGCGCAAAAGTAAAAGACCATTGGTGGCGTTTTGAATTTCAGAATCGTGGTAATCCACACCACAGAATTTGATACAGAGTAACACTTCTACTCACAGGAAGGAAAACTTCTACTCGATCGTAACTGCTGCTGCAAAATTCCTACAGAAAAAGATCCAGAGCTTTATGAGCTTGAAATCTCAAATTCATCGTCATACACAAACTCGTACAAAGAATAATACTTTTCTAAGGTGTCGATTCAATTTTTCACGTCAAGAATGTGACGAGACACGAATAGTGTCACATTCTTCTAATGATTTTCTCCGTAATGGAGGCAGAATTTGCTTTCTTAAACACCGAAAAGAAGATGCTTGGGTAAACTATTATCACCCAGATTTATTGAGACTGGACAAGTAACATGGATATTCAGCAGTGTGGATCAAACGAAGCAATAGCGTACTATATTACAAAGTATCTATCGAAATCAAAACCTGAGGGTGTAGATTCGGAAATTGCACAGGCAATACAACAAATACAACGTGAAGAAACTGATATTTCACGCAAGCTGTTCAAGATATAAATAAAGATTCTTCATGAGCGACAAATATCAGCTGCATAATGTGCATATCGGCTTAGTCATATCCCATTAGGGTGCAGTTCACGAAGTTGTATTTTCTTAAACACAAGAAAACCGGAACAGCGTATTGCAATTCGACAGAAGCGAATATGCAATTGGCTATCATAGTAATATCTTTGAAAGATATGAAAAACGACTGTTACAACATCTTGACTACGATTTTGCGAACATGAATCTTACAGAGTTTGCTATGTTGTTTAAATCCCACTTTCCAAAAAAGATAAATTAAGCCGAGGAAAGCGACCATCATAATGCCTATGAAGAACAACCAAACAAACGTCGTTCACTCATCACGCTATTGAATGAGAGCAAAATGGTTGCAAGAAATGTTCTTGCAGTTGTCAGCCATATTTTATAGCAGCATCGGATCCAGAGAACTTTTTCTACAGCTTACTCGTTCAATATATGCCTTATCGTTCGGAAAATGAATTACGTGATGGTTTGTATAATGCAAAAGGGGCATTCTTGGCTCGAGAGAATCGTTTGAAAGAAACGAGTATACACATGCACCAACATCGAGAGTGAGACCAACAGCTTGAAAACGCATTCAACCAGGTACGTGCCTTCGAAATTTTAGAACAGACTTAGATTATAAATTCTGAAGCTGAAGAAGAAGACTTACTAGACACAGAAATGAACAATAACCAATTTCAAGGAGCACAAAATACTATGCATATAAATCAAAGACAATTGTTTATTCTGATCACAGACAGTATTAGAAACCAACTTAATGTTAATGTTAAAAGAGAGAAAATTTTTGTAACTGGTGGAGCAGGCACCGAGAAAACTTTCCTTTTTATATAATAATAACATATTAAAAACCAAGTTAATAAATGTTATGGAAAACCGATGGTAAAAATTGGTGCTCTTATTGAAGTTGCAGCACGGTTAGTTGGTGTGTCTACGCTACATCATCTGCTTTTTATTTTATTTTTTTATAGAGCGAGGGAGGCAAACGAGCAAGCGGCTCACCTGGTGGTAAGTGATTACCGCCGCCCATGGACTACCGCAACATCGGAAGAGTTGCAAGAGCATTGCCGGCCTTTGAGGTAAGAGTAGGCTCTCTCCTTGAAGGTAGCTAAGTGTTATCGGTCCGTAAATACCGCTGGCGACAGTTGATTCCACAAAGGTGTCGTGCGTGGCAAAAAATGACGGCGGAATCTCACAGTAGTTGACTGCCAACCATCAAGGTGGTAGCGATGGTACTTGGTGGTATATCGCGTTGTACGCTGTACAAACTCAGCAGGTATTATTCCGAACAATTCCTCAGAACACTCCCCGTGGTACATGCGATAGAAAATGGTGAGAGAAGCAACATCTCTCCGCAATGCCAGGGAATCAAGCTGACCGGAAAGAACAAGGTCATTGACGACTCGAGCAGCTCGACGGTGGCTACGGTCAACCGGAAGTAGCTGGTAAAGAGGTGCCCCAGCCCAGAGATGAGAACAGTATTCCATAAATGGTCGAGCTTGCGCTTTATAAAGCTTCATTCACTGAGTCGGCTGGAAGTATTGCCACGCTCTGCTGAGGACGACAAGTTTTTTACACGACAATTTTTAAAACATGTTGTTAATTTAACAACAAATTAAGGTTATATTATTAATATTATATAAATTAAAAATTATACGCTTTTAAGAAATTGGGTTTGTTCCTTTTATATTGTCAAATATAAAGATGCATTGTGAGTAAGACTACTTGCTATTGACATAAATTGATTACCGAACAATGAGTAGACACAATTAGTAAAAATGGCAAGACATCTACAACGTTTTGATTTATTTTGCCAAAACAATTGAGGCTTCTTTTTTATCCAAATATTTATGTTTAGTTGACAAATATATATGAATAAGCCTTTTATTGCCACGCGAAAATTGAAAATCTTAAACGGTTTTCGCTGTTACCGATAGTGTTAAACGTGTAATTGATGTAGTTAAATTTAAATAAATAGATAGCTAAACCCCTAAGTTTAGTGACGAATGAACTGTGATTGTGGATAATTTTTTAATATACCGTATAAAG
>JAOCPS010130162.1:0-15047 GCA_025505425.1 Graphium colonna | reverse complement strand
GTATTTCTGACCATCAATAAGCAAATGTCATCAATTCAATATTGAATAAAAAAATTAGTTGATTAACCATTAGGCTATTGGCGCTTTGAATTATATATGATTAACAACCAGCAGTGAAATTTATTAATAAAATAAACACTAACCAAAGTATACCTATATTCCGACTTTTAATTAAAATGATTAGAGCGCAATCTGAATAGGTGCGCGTCGTCCGAGCGCCAGAGCCAAAGTGAAGTTCCTGAAATATTTTCGAAGTCATATCCGATCGAAGGGTTTGTGACGCCACAAATAGACTCCGCCTACTTCCGTTTATTATTTCCTTCATAATATCATAACAGTGCCGGATTAGCCAATAAGGAAATTAAGCAATTGCTTAGGACACCGCGCCTTGAGGGTTGAGGGGCACCATAAAGCGCACGAAAAAATAATTTCCTGCACAGGAAATGTAAAACTGCTTTAAATGAGGCGCCGTTGACGCGCGCACTGCGAACCTTAAATGTGATTGCTAAAAAAATTGAAGGTTTTCGCGTTCTCTGAGTGAATTCACCAAGATAGCACTAACATGCACTGAAGATTGTTAATTTCGAATATATTTATAAAATATATGTTATAATGCCACATTATTGAATTAGGTATGTTGCGTGTTATGATAATGTAAGGCATGGGAATAAACAAACAAATATGCAAAGAAGGGGACGAGTATGTAAAGAAATACCAGACAGGTACTCATTATTTATAAAATAGCCGATGACGATAAAAGTACATGTCTCGTCTACAAGATAAATTAATCCAGTGATTTGCCTCGCACAAGTTTACATCTTACCCATGCACAATTATAGAAAATAAAAAAATAATACAAAATTATAAAATCGCAACCAGCGTCCCTAAGGAGGCCAGCCCCGGATCTATGGACAGGTCATAGTAAAGCAGAGCATTCGACCTGGGCAACGGTTTTAGGGAGCGCCAAAATAGTATTATTATTATAGAACAAAAATTAAAAAAAAATGCTCGACAAAGCGCCAAGGGAATCTTGGTGAAATGTTTTTTTCGTTGCTTGCCTGACGGCATAGCATAGGTCATATTTCTGTCCCGGTTTGATAAGATCTTAGATCCAAGGCTAAATGACTATACTATATTTTTGTCTGAATATACCAAGCTGCGAAACTAAACAGACATTTTCTAAAATTGATATAAAGATAAAAATAACTATAAGGTAAAAAGAAATATACAACGAGCACGTTAAGCTGGATTGATGTCTATATGATAATGATTAAACACCCTAAAATTTCTATCCAACCAAAGCAGAAAACAAGTCTACTTAGGTTTCTTATAATGGATTGAACGAGCAAGCGGGTCACCTGATGGTAAACGATCTCCGCCGCCCATGGGCTCCTGCATTAATAAAGGAGTTACAAGAAAGTTGCCAGCCTTTAAGGTGGGAATTGATAACTAACACCGTTAAAGAGTTCCTATGCTTTGAAGACAATTCTGGCTTTAGCAACAGGCCACTGTGCTCAACAAGCAAAATTGAAATTCAAAGGACAATGATGGGTTCAAATCAGTAGCTCATTGATCCGACATCGATGGTTGGCGTTGCGGCACTATGGTGATATCGTTGTCATTTTCTGCCGCGCATGATACCCTTGTGGAATCAATTGTCGTCCTTTAAAAGACAAATGAGCCGCTTGCTCGTTTGCCTCCTCTCTCATAATCGAAGATCCTGGTTGTAGCATCAGGGTAAACATTATGTTATTTTTACGTATGTAAAGGCTTTAGCTCCAGTATCAGGTTTTAATAAAAATTAACCTTAGATATTTAGTATATTAGTTTTGTTTATTCGGGAAGACGATTGTGGCTTTTGCTTCAGGTTTTTGATGTAGGAGAAGGATAAAAATAAAGTAATGTATCAGATGTGACAGTGGGATGGTAATAAAAGTTGCAAGATAATGCGACTAAACGTTAAAAAGTTAGAAACCCTACTATCTTCAGAATAGGCAATGAAAGTAAGGTTTTAAAATGGAAATGAAGGCGAGGTTATAAAAGTTCAAGTCTACGGTATAACCGGGTGAAGACGTCTACGGAAACAATTCCACATTCATCAGGCAATCGTAAAATAGAGCTGAAATATTAAAATTGGAAGAATTGTCAAAGGAGATTAATGCCTAAAAGTGTTACCAAAAAGTCTCATGCGCCAAGATCAAAATTATGCAGTAATTATTTCCATAATTTCTTACGATATTACGCTTCGTGGATTTGATTTTTAACAGAGAATTTAATTGAGGGTTTACACTATCGGTCATAATAATGTACAATGCAAGAAACTGTTTTTGATGTATCGATTTTTCGATTCTATAAAATATCTTCGAAACCTGGCTATTCTTTACAAAACTTCTTTAGGAGTCAATATAATAAGTCTAGTTTCCAAAAAATAATAATACAGATGTGTTAGTACGGTACGGCATAAAAAATGAGCATTTTTTTCGAGTCTATTGAACGTTGAACTATCTCCTGAAAAGACGAACTTAGATTTAACATCTGAAAAAATTAAGCTGAGTTTTCAAAATTAAAGGTATAACGTTAAAGTTGATGCCATTAACATCTGAATAGTTTGCTCTGCTCTGGAGAGACGATCCTGGTTTCAGCATCAAATTATACTTTAAATTAAATCGAGACTTTAAAGCTGAAACTAAAAGTGAAAATTCCAAGTCGATCAATTTTGAAAAGTTCTCTCCTGCTGGAGACGATCTCGGATCGACAAGAAATTGTGCAAAAATCGCTTGCAAATTTTAGAACAACTCACACATATTTTGGAACAATTCACACGCCGACAATGGCCAGATAAAACATCGAAAATAATCACCTGTCTGTGCATCTGTAATAGAATCTCGAATCTAAAATCAACTTAAATTTGACCCAATTTCAAATTTACTTGACAATGCAATATTATAATATCGTATAGTTGATCTGCGTTCGCTCGGATTCACATGAATTACGTAATCATTTTTTTATTTTGGATTGTGTTTACTTAATGGTAAATCAATATTTGTTTTTAATAATATTTTTATTCTTCATATATGATCCTCAAATATAACGTCTTACAGTATTGAAGATGATTTACCATTCACACTGTATATTCCACTCAAATTGGTTAATTTACGGGGTAGCTAACCTTCCACATAGGTAAGGAGCACGGGTAAACTCGTAATCATTAAAAATAATTTTAAAGCAACACAAAAACAAGGAACTGCTACAAACTCCTATCATTAAGTTCAATATCAAATTATCCAAATATTCTCAAAAAACAATTCAAACCATTAAACATTAACACAAAAAAATATATTTTATAAGCTTATACATTACTTCGCATCATAACTTTGCTTGTATTCATGTGAAAATCGCCTAAAGGTGTGACGCATGTAAACATGCGGGTTTACCAAGGTGCATGTTATATTTATTTAGTGATTTATATTATTCAGAAACGCAAATAGTAAGGATACCGATAATAATTGTTAAGGATACCGACATCTAATCACGTGGTTGAGGGTTTGAATCCCGACATTCATCTATTGTCGCGAACTATATTCTAGTACAAATCTAGTTTAGTTTCACTATCTAAGAGTTTAGTTGGAAATATTAGTAACATTTTAAATTATTTTTAAGAAATAAAATCTGTCTTTCTTTCTGTGGCTTGGTTAAGTTTTTATTAGGTACAAGTACTAAAACCTCTTTATAATAATCCGGATAGGATTTGGATATGGAAGGTCTCTTTGCTGATCCTACACTAAAATAGTGTAAATTGGTTATCGTCTTTTTTTGTTTGACGATTAAGTTCTAAATGGTAATAAGTGGTAGTTTTATGATCACAGTTCGAATCCGTTGGAAGTTTCAGTTTCTGCTAAGTTCTATCAGAAGTCAGAGGTGTTATAGTACAAACTTCTTATCGTAGATCGATTCTTTGGCTTAGTGGCATAGAATGACGTTTTAAAATCAGTAAGTTGGTGGGTTCGAATCTTATAAGGGGGACAATGATTTTGTATTTATTTCTTGGTTTGGTTTGGGCAATGTGGGCTGAATACTTGATTACCCGAAAAGAAACACGATCTATGCATTGGAAGGGAATGTGAGGAGTCGGTTTCTGTTGTCAAAAAAAATGGTAATTTTTACAGTATGTCAGTCTTCAAATGTCCTAAAAGGTACTTTCGAGCCAGATTTGAACGCATAAGCTCCGGTTCGCAAAGCTAAGGCTTATACCAGTCAGTTGCAGAGGTTAGCCGTTTCTAATACCACTTACTTAGGGTTGCCGCCCGTGTTTTATTAAAAAGTAAAGAAAAATCGAGAACAATGAAGTACGCCGAAAATACTTTATTTCGCATTATTGTACTTTCCTGGAATGCATTTCTCACATAATACGAAAATGTTACTTTTAAGCATCTTTGAGTAAAAAAGATCTATAAATTTCCTGATATTAATGACTAGTAATGTATTTTAAGCAAAATGGCGTGATATCCCTTTTTTCAATTTCTTATGTAAAGAAAGTACTTTATTTGGCCAAAAAAGGTGGCAACCCTAGTACCAGTACATGGGGTATGAGGAAGTGGTTCTCACCGTTGTTGAGGTTGTGCGGCAGCGGCAGGGGCAGCGCGAGCGGCGCGTCGTGCTTGGCGAGCGGCGAGGCCTGCTCCAGCTTGACGGCCAGCAGCTCGTGCGCCAGCGGCTCGCGCTTCACCTGCACGTGCAGCGGCGCCCCCGCCCACGCCACGCCGGCCGTGCGGCTGCAGCCCCCCTCTCCCACCACCACCTGCAGTACGTACTGTGGTGGACGCTGGCGAGACGACCGCACGCCTTCCTCGCGTTTAGGGAGTGCCGCAGTCGTCCATACGTTAAAGGTCGCAGATTAAACGGCTAGCGCACGATTTCCAGATGGACGTCTCATGACCACCATTAGACTGCGACCTTTGACTTCAACATGGCTAATAGTAAATTCGATTCGAACAATTAAATTGTGTGAAAAACGCTCTTGCAACACGAGCCACAGAACTTTTCTTTATAAAAAGGAAGACAAACGAACAGACGGCTCATTTGGTGTAAAGCGATCCCGTCTCCCATAGACACATAACATCCGGAAAGTTGCGTGTGCATTGTAAACCTAAGAAATTGGATTGAATAAGTTTATTAGATCGGATGAAATCGGCATTAAAAATTAAGACGGGAATGGAGTGGGAAAAGGGGGGCAGTAGCCAAAAGTAACACATACTTTATGCCGACTTTGTAAAGGACGTAATTAATTGACTGGCAGAGAATATGCAAATATCACTAAGTCTGCTTCGTGTACCTTTAGTTAAGGTTTTTGCAATAAAATTTAAATAAATAAATAAAATATAAAAGAGAGAGTAAATTGAAACCTTTTTGGGCGAGCTAGTAAGGCAGGTGTTGCAGGCGCGCTTGGCCTGCTCGGTCTTGATATTCAGCGGCTGCATCATGCCAAGGCCGTCCAGGAGTTGACGCTGTTCGGGACAACAGAGGGAGTCGGGCATGCAGCTCTTGCCTAACTTCCCCTCCTCCATTTTGCTGGGCTCCCTGTCAATCCAAAATACATGTATTCGTATTTTTATTGTAGTTTTAATGATGGCGACTCAGTATCTTAAAAATTAAATTAATGTTGTTCATGTGAACGAAGATACTTCTAGTGTGTGAGAGTGTTTTCAGTGGCAAGGGATATATTATTCTATCAATAACCTAAATTTTTGAATACGTTCAAGGACAGAAGCCTTGAAGCCGTTAATGACTTGAATAAATTTTGAAGTAACGTATTGGAACTAGCTTATAGTGAACCCACCCCCGTAGCCTAGTGGTATGGGCTTTTGCTTTCTAGGAGGTCATGGGTTCAAATCCCGTAGGGGAACAATGACTTTGTGTTGTTGTTTCTTAGTTGGATAAGGGCAATACGGGCTGATCACCCGATTGCCTGAAAAGAAAGATGATCCAAGCGTCGGATGGGCATGTAAAAAGTCGATCCTGCACCTGATCTCTCTCCGGTCGTGTCGGTTATCCGTTCTATCGGGTTATGAGAGTAAAGAAACAGAGAATGCACCTGTTTGCGCGTACACTTGTGCACTATAATATCTGCTGCGCAGTTGGCTAATCTCAGATGGGATTGGGCGCCGTTACCTTAATTCGGTCAGGAGGACTTTATTTTATTATTACAAACTAATCACTTGTTTTTATAGTTTAAATATTGTAACTAATCCGATTGCGGAACCCTAAAGCAAATGCTATAAGACAATAATATGGCACCACTTGTAATAAAGCTGATGGTAAAAGGGTTTAAATTTTACACTAATATTAACCTTATACAGGGTAGCGTGATACGAGATTAAATATTTACTTTATATAAGTATGCGATATTGTTAATATCGCATTTTTTTTTAACAAACCATATAGAACAAAAAATTAAAATTAAACAAAACACCATTTGTTAACATTAGTTTTGACCTTTGACAAAAGCGACAACAAATGAATATTACGACGCCTTTTTGGCGCCATAATGCGGTCAACACATACGCACTGGACAGTCATAGTACCTTTTAGTAAACTGGCATCAAATTAAACATTCGCTTTTAAATTTCACATTCGCTTTAAAATTTTGAAGAGGTCCGAAGATAGATTGCACAAATTTCATCGCTTTTTTACTAAAATATTGCTATTACCTTCTATATTTTTAAAATTTCAAGCGATCTTTTAATAATACTGATGAGTAATCTATTTTTTTTTAATATTCTAAGCTTTTAATATATGAAGCATAAACGTAAAATATTCAGAAACTGTGTCATTATATTGAGGTAATTTTATAAAATAAACGACAAAATGTTCCAATACATACTGAATAACACTAATACTAAATAATATTTTAAAAATACTAAAACAAAATAATTAAAAGTTACCTGTCCTAAGCGTCCTATTTCGCACGATTCAAAATGTTTTATCGCAATTGTTGTTTTGAAACAATCGAAGGGACGAAATTCTAGAACGTTTTAAGCAGTGACACAGAATTTACGTAGGAAATGAATGCGTAACATATATTATTTTAATTCCGATGAAGCTTATGGCGAGAGCATAAGGTACACCTACGAGTATTTGTGTTGCACATTTATAAAAGAGCATAATTAATAATAACGTTTGGTTCATTCGCAGTATCATAGAGCACGTAAAGCTAGGAATGACGTAGTTCATAATATATACAAGTTATTTATTAGAATAAAATTACCTTAACATTTTCGGAAGCCTTGTAAAGGTCATACCCACAAATTATGTTGCAACGTAATTTTATTTTTATAATGCTCAAGCCAGTTTTGCAGTAGATTTTCAGGTAGTTTTAACTATGAGGCAATTATTTTGTTACATAGCTAGTATTTTATATGTAGAGTACATCCCAATCTAGACCTTACTTACTTTAGATCAATGTATATATGAAAACTATCTGTTCTACTCCGAATTTTCAAGACATGATTGAATAGGCTTTATAATATAGTCCCCTAAAATTTAGACCATATAGATCGATAGCTATTTAATTAAAAAAAAAGAGTGAATAGAAGGTACTGACTTCTCAGCGAGCAGGAGTCGCTGGGAGCAGGCGAGCAGGTCCAGGGGCAGCGGCGAGTAGGGAGAGTAGGGCGGCGGCGTGGGCACGCACCCCGCTGACCCGCTGCCCAGCCCCTCCGGCACTGCACCACAAACCACCAGGTTATGTACGAATTAGGGACCTACAAGGTAAGGGCGTACTCTTATCTCAAATGCCAGCAACGCTGTTGCAACTCCTCTGGTGTTGCGCGAGTCCATGGACGGCTGGGTTCGCTTACCATCAGGTGAGCCGCTTGCTCGTTTGCCACTCTATCCATATAAAAAATATATGTACAACATTCAACGGAAATAATGGCCTAATAAAGCTCCCATGGACGTAATATGTACTATACTATTAAACAATACATTTTGTAAGAAATATTATTTTAAAAGAGCAACTGCTGAGTTTCTTGTTCTACTGAGTTAGGTTAGAATCAACACTGCAGTTGTCCAATACTTTCATAAATTAAAGCCGAATCTATATATGATGCAATGGGGGCCTAGGTACCTTCAAGAAGAGAGCCTATTTCTACCCTGGCTGGGCAACTGGTATTGCGGGAGTCCATAGGAGGCGGTGATCACTTACCATCAAATAAGCCGCTTTCTCGTTTGCCTCCATTTCCATAAAACGTGGTACCTAACTTGCCAGCAAGCCAATAAGTGCAGCAAGAGCTGCATTTAAAATGATATAAATGCTATAAACTCAAAGACTAGTTATATATACATAGGTACTGTACGCATTGCATACGCACTTACCATTACACATTTAACATTATAAACGAAGTTTTTATCTAAAAGAGGCGTTTCTTTATTTACTAAAGATAAGATTACTGATCAACAGATTTGTTATAGATACTGAATCTGGCAATTTTTATGTAATCAGAATCTATGTTAATATTAAAAAGCTGAAGAATTTACTTGTTTTGGCCGAACGCACTAATCTCAAGAACTACTAATCCGAATTAAAAAAAAATATTACTGTTGGATAGCCCATTTATCGAGGAAGGATTTAGACTATGACATCACGCTATTATCAATAGGAGCGGAGCAAAACGGGGAAATTTTACAAGGGCGAAACCGCAAAAAGTAACTAGTTTAATATAACATAAGAAATTGCATTGGTCTGCAAATTCTGGTGTCTTTTTATGTCATTCAACACGAAGTTAATTAATTTAATATATTATTTTCAGTATAAAATTTAATATTCTGCTAGTGATCGGCTTATTTCCATTCTCATTTGAAATGGTAATAGCTCATCCATATTTGATATGCCATCGGTGCAATAAAAGAACGGTACCTAACGCACTTTGATCGTAACCTTTTTGAAAATCTTACGTATTAAAAAAATAATTTTAAATCGGTTAAGAGATCAGAGAGATATACGAAAATATACATAAAAAAATAGAAACATTTCTTAATCGAGAACTTCCTTTGTTGAAGTCGGTTAAATATGTCGAACATTGGCGTAAACGATAATTTTCCATATCACTAGTGTCTCGGTTATTTGTAAACAAAACCATTCCCATTTCGACTGCGTAGTTGGTTAGTTTGCGTATTAGGGGGCACGTGCGTCGCAATCCGGCTGAGGGCCCCCGTGACATACGCAAATAGAACCGTCTGTGACGCAGTTTCAAACGCCGAAAATTCATAACACAACTACGCACCTTACGCACACATAGTTCCTTCATACACCATCATGCTTTTATTTATTACAATATTTTATTCAATTACACCTATCCCGTTGACTGTGCATCTGTAATCAAATCTTGCAAGTTGAATTAGACCCACTTTCCGGATTCCGTAGCTGAAATTGCGTAACAATGCAATATTATGATGACTTAGAGCTGATCTGATGATGGAGCTGCAAAGTGGCCATAGGAACTCTCTAATGAAACGACTGAAACCCTTCGAGCTTGTACTCGTTTGATTCGTATTGATGAGCACTATAAACCCATAAAAGCTTGTTCATTTTTTTTATTTACATTTATTTATTATGTAAAAGGTTTAGCAATTGATTACGCTTATAACAGTATTTTGGATATATATAAAACGAAAACGTACAGTAACAATTACTTAAAGATAATATCAAGGAGTGCAATAAACTCTAACTAAATTTAATATTAGTAAAGTAAATAGGATGTTGCTATATATTTGAAGAACGGAAAAGGAGCTATAAATTATTTTGGATGATTTAGCAGTGGAGTCTGTGTAAGACGATTTGATCCCTGTAGTAGTCAATGATTTTTCAAAAACTTGCACCAAGGAGAACCATTCTTTTTATTAATAGACAAACTGGCGTAATAGTCTCGCAAAGGATACGTAATTGGAAGCATATTTACGATTATTCAGGCGTGATATACAATAATTATTTTCTACAGGAAACAGCGGAACCGAAACGTTCGTGAAAAACATTTTTCAGTTATTATAATTTAAAAAACAAGCTGTTGGACCGATTTTTATGAAAGTTTAACGGGACCACCTCGTAAATATATCCTACGAAAATTGCTTCATAAATTGCGGAGAAAATAGTCTCATACATATATACAAAAAAAACACGAACGAGAAACTCCTTCTTTTTTAAAGTCGGTAAAAAATTGAGATTGTACGTTAATAATTCCGTGACTAGAGTATGATAGTTGTCTCGCGTTGTCATACAAAAAAAAAATAAAACATTAACCTTCGTTCTAACAGGTGAAAAGTCGATATGGGGACGTCCTGTTTTGGAATTGATTATAGTCAATCAACATTTTATCGTAATAAGGGGAACGTAATGAGCAAATATATAAGAGGATACTTTGAAGTATTAATTAGGCTAAATCTCCTCGGAGGGATGCGTCCGTCCCTCCCGTCACTGGTCGAGGGGAGAGGGTCATTCGCAATCAATATCCACATATACTTGTGTAAGCTTCTAAGTAGAAGAACACCTTTTTGATTCGAACTATTAATAACGTGCCTGCTATTTATTCTTTCAAAGAAGTTTTCCCCCTCCTCCTCTTTTTTGAAATTGGTTGATAAACTTTTATTATTTGTATTGTATTGTATCTCTGTCATTTAATAACTGATATACAATTTTCTTTATTTGAAAGGTTACTTCTGAAATAATAACATAAAATTTCTCGAAATAATTGGTCCAGGAGTTTATTTTTTAAAATAAAATAACAGAATAAGAAAGTACACTTTTAAGGCATTTGAAATCGGTGGTAGTGGTTCGAAAGGTTCTCAATTCGAACGTTTATATGTTTTTTTTATGTACGTCCGCATACGTCCGTCATTTTTGAACCGATTTTGTTCTTTTTTATCTTATAGGGTACTTACGGAATGGTCTCATCAAATTTTCAGAAAAATCAGTACAGTAGTTTTCCTTTAAAATCAAAATAACGAAATCGATTTTTTGTATTTTTGCGCGTATCTCCGTCATTTATAAACCAATTTCAAAAAATCTTTTAATTATTAATTTTATTACTTTTTTATATCGACTTATTAGTTTATTTTTTAAATAATAACTTCGCACATAACTCCGTAATTTATGAACTGATTTGAAAAAAAAATATTTGATAGAGAACACTTCCACAATGGTTCTACAATTTTTTTTATAAAAATCGGATCAGTAGTTTGTTTTTAAAATGAAAATAAACTAGTCAATATTTAAAGTGTATAATTGTAATGCTACGAGAAACAGGAGATTTGGTTAATAAAACCAAAACATAATTTTATATAAGCTATCGTCATACTTTGTAAGTCTTTTAAAAAACAATTTAGGGTCCACTGTTTAAAAATAAATATCAGGGTCTGATCTGTCTAGTCGGCGCAAAGAATTAACTCTGAAGAAGTTATTCCACCATACACCATATGTCTTGGGTAGATATTATATTCCATATAACGCATGCAGCGCCATCTTTATGACCTCGCTGTTGTCAAGTCTCAAGAAACGTCGGGAATCACAAACAAATATAAACATGATAAAATTAGTACATTAGTTTTATTTAACAATTTTAAGAAACCGTTTAGCAGAATATTTTGGGGGTGAGAGCCTGATTACCTGCCAAAACAGGCAAAGAGTAAGTAAGAACAGCTTATTTTAAAATTATCCCACAGCTGGGCAAAGACCTCCTTTAGACAGAGGACATAGTCCACCACGCGGCTAAAGTGGGATTGACGAAGAAATGGTCCTTCTTAGATATGCAAGTTTCGTCACGATGTATTCCTTCACCCCAGAGCACGCTGTACATCAGAACTTAATATTGCTATTAGAAGATAAACAATTTCATTGGTCCCGGCAACGGGGATCGAACTCATGTTCGCCTCGAGAAAATTGAGTTGAAGGCAAGCGCCCGGACACTGAACTGCCACGGCTCTAATATATGATATGTGAAGTCCGCCAATCTGCAGTAAGGCCGCGTGGACTATGCTTGCCTAGTATCCTATACTTGCCAGCCTATGCACAGCAGTGGGATAATTTAAAAACATAGTATCAATCTAGCTGTCCTCATTGAGAATTGAATCATTTCACATGCACCAAGGCAATGGACTGAGCGTCGCGGCCGACGGCGCGTGGCAATGCGCTTACACGGGCCATGCGTCCAACATATGTGTCCCCCTTTAAAGGACTACGGTTTCATGTTCTCCTGGTACTTCTCGAACAGTAAACGTTAAAGCAGAAAGAAAAAAGAAATGACCCTTATTAGGCTTAGAACTTAGTGTGATGTGCACTAAATCTCTTATGAGTTAAACAAAAAAAAAAACACTTAAATAAAGAACATGTTGATTTTTTACAGTTCGCTGAAAAGATTTAGCGACATATTTATCGTAGTGCAAGACGTTGACAAGACTGAAACGTCGATTTAATTTTTACTTCTTAAATGTTAGCTAGCGATATGGTGCAAGCGGCCCTTAACATAACAATTTAAAGAAAGGGATTGTAAATAGCGGCTCTCCAATTGTGTTTTACTCACATCCAAGACATAAATAGGAGAGCCGCCATCATGTATACCACGTATGTTGAGATTACAGCGAAACCGACTTCAAAGGCCTTAGAGTGAACATTCGTGAAACAATTTTACCGTTACTTTGATTTGAAAAATAAAGTATTTAACCGATCTTCAAGAAATTTCCGTAGGACCACCTCGTAACTGCATCCTTTTAAATAAAAATAATTTGTAAATCGATTTATAACTTGCGGAAAAATCATGTCACATGCATACAAAAAACATACAGTGGAATTGAGAACCTCTCTCTTTTTAGAAGTCGTTTGAAAATATATTGTACGGAAAATCGGGGCCTAGGGTAGGTATATGTTAACCCTCAAATGAGGCGGTATATCCGAAAAGTGCTTCGGGCTGTGGCCGCCTATAACCCAGGGGAGGGCAACCTTTTTCAAAGCAAGTAAAGTAAAAGCCAATTTTAAAATTGTCGCCTGCCAAACCAAAAAACTGCCAAAACGGGCAAAGGCTAAGTAAGAACGGTCTGTTTTAAAGTTATGCAACAGCTGGGGGAAGGCCTCCTCTAGACAGAGGGTATAGTCCACGCGGCCCCACTGCGGATTGGCAGCGGACTTTAGATATCTAAAAATATTATTTCTTAGATATGCCGGATTTCTCATGATGTTTTTCTTCGCCGCAAAGGAGATGGTAAATCAGCACATAAAATTGAAATTAGAAATGAACAATTTTATACCGGCGCCGGGGATCGAGTTCAGGTTCTCCTCGAGCACACAAAGTTAAAAGCGAGCGCCCGGACACTGAGCATTCACGGCTCCTAACTTTTTACTTGAAACCTTTTTCAAAGCAAGAAACTTCTTACAGCGCGTTGTAAGCATGTTTTTCTTTTAGATGGGCAGTGGAGAATAAACTACAAAAAATCTAATATCTTCTTTGATGAGAAGCTTATACTGTAGTCCTTCACACAATCTTTCATAATCATAAACTTCACTTACTTAAGTCGATCCAAAATAAAAAAAAAATGCTTCAGCGAGCAATTTTTAAATTACAATAACTTTAGAATATTTTGATTTGGTTAAGAATAATAAATAAATTGTATTTTTACATTAGCATTTGAAAATCTTTAATTGTGAACGCGGGTTTGCCGCCACTTCCAACCTCTAAATTACAAAGAGGGTATAAATCCAATCTCCCCCAAAATGCCACGTGTGGGTCTTAACATATGATGCACAACTTTATCTAAATGTCATCACATATTTATCTCGATAGAAATTTTGTTGCTCTGTGACATGCGTAAATATTATAAAACTATAGAATTTATTTGTGTTTGGTTAAAAAAGAATGAAGTAAATCCAATATTACAAAGCTGAAGAGTTTGTTTGCTTGTTTAAAAGCACTAATCTCAGCAACTACTGATCCGTAGTGAAAAATTATTTTAGTGTTGAATAGCTCATTTATCTTGGAAGGTTTTAAGCTATACGACATAGCAATATAGCTAATGGGAGCGTAGAAGCAATAAAAATGTTGCAAAAACGGGGATTATTTACGTGGATGACTATATATATATATATAGTATAAAATAAAGCAATAATCCAAATCGATTCTTTAAATCAACAAAAATGTTGTCAAGTTTGTTTTTTAAGGAAATTACAAAACACAGACTTCAAACACCTTGGAAATGTTCTTTCGTGACATATTTTTCATGTCATTTTGTTTTTAAAAACAAACTACTGAACCGATATTTCTGAAAATTTTATCGAAAACCATTTCGGAAATTTCAGATAAAAAAAGGATTTTTAAAATCGTCTGACAAATGATCTGCGCGAAGGTACTTTAAAATAAAAATTTAATTATCCGAATTGAGGAAGGTTCTCGATTCGGATATTTTTTCGAAATCAGTTGAAATATTAGTTTAAATGGAGATTCCTTGATGAAATCAGCGGGTGAAAAGCACAAGGAAATCTACACAGGTAATTTGGCACTGGAGTTCATGAATCTATTTTTTCAGTTATTTTCATTTAAAAAATAATTAATTGCTTGATTTTCACGAAAATTATACGGGACTACCTCGTGACTATATCCTTTCATAGAAAAAAATATTTTCAAAATAGGTCCATAGTTTGCAAAGAAATCACATACATACAAAAAACATACAGCCTAACTGAGAACCTTCTCTTTTTAAGTCGGTGTAAAGAGTGAATGTACGTTAATAATTCCGCGACTGGAGTATTACAGTAGTCTCACGTTGTCATTCACGGGATTTAAAAATAACGTTAAACTTTACTCTAACAGGTGGAAGTAGGAGATTGAACCCGGCACGTGCGTGGAGGACTCACGTTGCACTATCGACCGTCCGTCCCCCCACTCCCCTTCCTCCACACCTCTCTGACCTTTGTACCGGTAATTAGCCACCACTTAGTAACAGCCTATTTTTAAATGTCCCACTGCTGGGCAAAGGCCTCCTCTAGACAGAGGGTATAGGGCATAGTCCAC
>JAOCPS010130052.1:0-15050 GCA_025505425.1 Graphium colonna | reverse complement strand
CGAAACGTCGGGTGATAAAATTTAAAAATAAACCGCGATAAAATCCGTAAAGTTGTATTATTTAAAAAAAAATATTTATCATTTTATAAACAGGTGGTAGAGTACAGCATCTTTTTACAGCTTCTGCTGCACTTCTACGACCGCGCTCGCCCGGGGAAGTACCACGGTCCCTTATAAAGTCGCCATAAAATAAAGTATGCATGACTTTGGATGCCGGATGATCACGTCTATCCTTTTCTTTTCCCATTCCTGTCTCAATCAAATTTTTAATGCCGACCTCATCCTATCCAATAAACCTATTCTATGCAATTCCCAAGTTAACAACGTACTCGTGACTCTCAGGATCTTGTTTGTGTTTATGGGCGATGGGATCGCTTGCCGTTAGGGGAACCGTCTGTCCGTTTTTCTTCCTTTCCATAAAAGAAAACTTTCGTTTCACGTTAAAAATAAAGCCTACCGTATATTCGATTTCATTCAATACCATCTTTCGTAACCCAAACGTAGAGCGGGCGATGACTCCGAGAGACGTCGTTGCGTGCACGCGTTTAAAGTGAAAATAAATAGGAGCACGTGTCTCCCGCCCAGATGCCCATTGTATAATGGTGGTATGGTCAAACGGAAAGTGTACAAAACAAGTATTATTCGCAAAACAAAATTATAAAGAGAACCTCGAACTTCTTTATAATACAGTAAGTAAAGTAGATTTTTTGTATTTTATGTCCGAGCTATTATTTTGTGGGAATGCGGTTCCTCTTGAGATTAGGACGCCATATATCATGGTAATAGGCGTTTAGTTTTTGCACAATAGTCGGTAAATTAATTAAAATTTTCAAAATAAGTGTATATATGTGCATCTACTGGCGAACCCACACGTTGTAGTGTGCACATGTCTTTAATTTGAAAATTTCAACTTTTTTTCGGACGAAAATGTAAAACTAAATCATCCTCGAATCCCCTTGAACTCATACAATTTTTTTTCAAAATCCATCGAGCCGTTTAGGAGGGGTTCAGTGGCATACACACGCACACAAGAAATAGCTTAAATATTGAATAGATTTTTGTTTCTTTGTACCACCCAAAGGTTAACTGGGCGAAAACGCCATCAGGCAAGTCCGACGTACAATATTTGTGCAGAAGAATAAATTAATAAAATAAATAAATGATCCCACTTGTTTATTGATGGTCAAGAATACTACCACCGGTTCGGACAAAAATCCACTAACCTGAGAATAACCGGCGTAAGGCACTCAGCGGTACAAATGTATTTTTATGATATTTTGGTGTAAGGCAATATACAAACATTCTAGTTTACTTTTCAATACTGGAGCTAGCAATTCATTACCTGGGCGTGTTCTCATTTAAGTAATCGTTAATAACATAGTATCCTTTTATATTTCTTAAGTTATTTGTTTTTAAAAAATATCAACTTTGAGCTTAGTCGAAAGGACATATAATCATTATTTATTTTCAGTAAATAACACGCCAACTTGGTTGCCTAAAACTCACCATATTTAGCTTTTTTTATAAAAAGGAAGACATACCAGCACACGGCTCACCTGATACTAAGCGATCTCGTCGCCCATGGACACACACAATATCCGGATAGTAGTGAATACGTTGACAACCTGAGAAATTAGATAGAAGCGATGGGATTGCGTCAGGATTAAGAATGTGTGAAAAGAGTAGGGTGTTTTTTTTATGCCGACTTTATAAATAGTGGACTTTAAAAAAAAAAAAAAATATATATATATTCTATAGTAACAATATACTTTCGTCAAGTATACAGTCACCTTAAGCCCGCTACACACATACGTTTTCCAGCCCGGTTTTCCATATGCGAATACAGACTGATGCTTTGGTTGTTCGCAAAATGTTCTATAATGCTAGGACGAGCTCGTTTTTTATATGTAACCCCTATCACATTCTGAAACCGTCTTCGGAAACGAACCGAATGCGCCACGCGTTAATCTGCGGACGGTACCTCGGACGTTGGACCATTTTCAAGCCGGACACGGCACCACAAACATTACACTATTTCCGTCCCACCATTCCGATTGCTGCCGGCTTGAACTCTTTGTGTTCTAGGAAGAAAATATTTCCTACCAGGAACATTATAACAAGATATACAACAAGATCATTTACACCAAAATCGATTTTAAGCGCATTAAAAGTCTACTTTCGGGTGATATTTTTTTTTCGTTGTCCTGATGTAAAAACTAGTTTTGTTTTTGCTGTTCTGATTTCTTAAAAATGCTACGTGACCAGTCCGATATCCTTTTTGTTAAAAAAAAAATTTAAAGCCGGTTTGTGAATGAATCTGGGATACGCACAAAATATTTATATAAAAGGAAAATCCGAATCGAGAATCGCAGCATCGCAAAAAATTCTGCAACACTATGCCAAATTCAGTAGGTGTGTCGCAGTTTTGATTTGGAAGGTTCAATTATATTTAATCGCGTTGGATATTTGATTGAATAAACAACTTTATACCCTGCACATAAGATTGAATTTGAAATACAAAGAATAATTTTATAAATATCAAAGTTAAGTAAAATTAGAGGACGGCTTTGATTGTTACCTTTCTTCCACATCGTGTAACTGGTTTTTTTTTTATATTAATGACCAGAGATAATAATATTGTCTTTGTAGAAAAGCTTTTTGCTCCCAGTATCGACTTGCACTATGTAAAGCTTCGTGGTATCAGGAGGCCATGGAAAATGTTGTTTCCACGGGATGAAGACACTTTCGCTTCTTTTGCTCTAAATACAATACATATGCCATACAGAACCGCCTCCGTAGCCTAGTGGTATGGGCCCTTGCTTTATAAACCGGAGGTCGTGGTTTCGAATCCCGCGAGGGGACAACGACTTTGTGTTGTTGTTTCTAGGTTGGATTAGGGCAGTGTGGGCTGATCACCCGATTGCCCGAAAAGAAAGATGATCCATGCGTCGGATGGGCATGTAAAACGTCGGTCCTGCGCATGAGCTCTCTCTGGTCGTGTCGGATATCCGTCCCATCGGGCTATGAGAGTAAAGGAACAGAGAGTGCGCCTGTGTTTGCGCGTACATTTGTGCGCTATAATATCTCCTGCGCAATTGATTAATCTCAGATTAGATCGGCCGCCGTGGCCATAATTCGGTCAGGGGGACTTTTTAGGTGCCATACAAGACATATTCATATGTCACAGATGCAGGCATATTCTCTTCTACTATGTTTAATTTTAAGAAAAAGTGTCGTCATTATGTTATAAATAAGGAATAGCAGCCTCAACAATTGTACTTATCCGTAGAGTAGGTAATTTAAGAAAATGCTGCGTCTGTCTGTGATTTAAATTGATGTTTAAAATGTTAAATTGTAAATCATATTGATATAAGTACTATATGTGTCAATTTAGTTGATAGACCAAATAAATAAATAAATCCACCAAATACCATCGCTACCACTTCGATGATTGGCAGTCCACCACAGTGCGTTTCCGTCGTCATTTTCTGCCACGCATTACACCCTTGTAGAATCAATTGCTGCCAGCGGTTTTTCTGGACCGATACGACTTAGAGACTTTCAAGAAAAGAGCATATTCCTTTCTGACAGGTCGGCAATGGTCTTGTACCTCCTCCGGTGTTGCGGGAGTCCATGGGCGGCGGTAAACTCTTACCATCTGGTTGCTCGTTTGCCTCCTTCTCCATAAAAAATGGGCGTTTTTTGTGCTTCATATTTATTTAATTTCTCTCTATGTTTAAATATAGTAAATTATAAAAATCTACATTTTTTGAAAACGTACGTCGTTTGTTGATATATAAAACCAGTCTCAATATCTAACTCTTAAACCTATCATATAAAAATATATATAAAAAGAATTTATCAATTCTTAACAAAGCGGCTTTGGCTTAATTACATTTGTATGGATTTGGTCTATGATCGACTAACGATACATGCGTCGGATAGGACTGCAAAAAGTCTGCCCCGTTTGTCAAGAATTGCCTTTTACAGTCCTTAAATTAAGTCATTGCATTCAAATAACTGACAACTAACCCACCTTTAAAAATCATTTCATAAGCAAACTCAAATTTGAGTTACGAAAGTCAGATGCAGATCGCTAGGTGGAAAAACTCATATTCAGGTCATCAAAATGCTATATTGGATTAGAAGCCGACCCCGAGTAATTTGGGAATTCTTTTCAGGCAATCGGGTGATCAGCCCGCATTGCCCTAACCCGACCAAGAAACAACAATACAAAGTCGTTGACCCCCGCGGGAGTCAAACCCACGACCTAAGGTTTGTAAAGCAAGCGCCCATACGACTAGGCTACGGATGCGATGATATCCTTACTATGATATCTGATCTTATATCCGGTTATGTATAATTCGTGATCAGTCGAATGATTAGAGCTGCAGCGATAGTTTATCCATCGTGGTTAGCAATTTGTTCGCATTCATTGAATGTATGTCTGGCTGTGCGCCAACGGTAATTCATCGGCGAGCGACATTGAGCAACCCAGCGAGATATGTGTATGTGTAGAGTTATTTACGTCCAGTTTTTTTGTCGTGCGAGAATGATGGATAGGACGGAATGCGGAAGGATGGAGAAGAATATGAATGATCATATCGAAACAACTGAACTGCCACCGTGGCATAGTGGCGTAGTTTTAGTGCTTATGAAATTGATGGTCGTAGATTCAGATCCGCCTCTGTCGGGTTCTTTCTTAGTAGGTTTTTTTATGGAAAAGAATACAAATGAACAGACGGTTCACCTGATGGTAAGTGATCCCGTCAACCATAGATAGACAATATCCGACGAGTTGCGAATGTGTTGTCAACCTGGGAAATCGGATAGAATAGGTTTATTGGATAGGATGGAGTCAGAGTTAAGGATTTAGAGAGAAAAGGAGTGGAAAGAGAAAAGTTTAGAGTAAAGCTAACCGCTCGATTGCTAAAAAAGATGGCTCATATATTAGATGGGCATGTATGCAGTCGCTTTTATGCCTGATGTCTTCGAGTTCCTTTTTAGATGCGTAGCAAAGTTTTATTTGGTTTTATTTTGAGATCATGAAGAAAAAGAAGGTTTAGTGTTTAATAAACATGCATAACGCAATCATCCAGATCGGAAATATAACTATTTGTAGATCACACAATCGTTTGTTTCGACTGGGAATAGACGTATGATTTGCGGCGTCAACGTTAACGCCATCGTAAATAGATTCTCTGCTAAATATCTTCTATTTAGCCATGTAGGATATCCATCCCATCAGGGTTTAAGATATTTCGAAAAAAATGTTTCTGAATTTGAGAATATTCTTAAACACGAAACAATATCTTGAAGAACGCCTAAAAACTAGTGTGGTGGACGTAGTCGTATGTCACTGAAGTCATCACGTATGGGTTTGTCTGTGCATGTGGATGTGTGTGTATATTTATTTATTTTGTATACACATGTATAAATATATGTGCGTGTATGTTCATATATATTATCTTACTTATATAATATGTATTATTTTAGATTATATTTATGTTATAGTACTTTATTAATGCACCTACCACTGCATCTTCCCATGACCAAGTTTAACTGGGAGAGAATGCCCAAATGACATTAAGTCCGCCTCTAGTAATATTTAGCTAGGGTTTTGCAATGAAGCTTAAAAAAATAAAAAAGTATATCTCATAGTTTTAAATTGCTAGTCAGTATTGCGATTTTAATTCATATTTTCCTACTGCGTCCATAAATTCATAAGTTATCTGTTTATCATCCCCTGATAAATGTACCAGCATTTTCTCCGGCGGGGTTGCCGGATGAGTCATCCATGCATTCCACGGCCAGGGTCGCATGTTCGACTCCGTTCGCGTCCAGTAAACGGGTGTTCATATTTTATGTCGTAATCGTGCCGTCATCGCCTTTGAAATATGTTAGCACTGTGGGGCTTCAAGGTTTCCTGATATTTAATCTGTTTATGTTTAATGGGATTATTTTTTTTATAATATTATCCAAGTGGTAGATATTGCACATACTTCTCTATCTGCACTCGATAACTCGTTAATTTTTTTAATGGTTTTAAGGCAGCTGGATTGTCTATTTTTCCACTCCTTTCCCTTCCAAATACTAATGGTAGAAACAAATTACAGCCTTACTCCAGGCGACGGGATCGCTTAACATCAGGTGACCTATGTGCTGATTTGTCCTTCTTTCCATAAAAAATAACCTATTCCATCGATTATCCAAGGATGACGACGCATATACAGCTTTTCTAATGCTGTGTCACTATAAACTCTTTTACTCCCATCAAGTACACCGCTTGCTCGTTTGCCAACCTGTATGTAGTTAAAAAAACTGATTTCTATTTTTGTTCCTATTCTTCCATCCTTTAAGTCCTTGATCATCTAATCTTGAGGTTAGAGCACTACGTTCTGTGGTAGAATAAGATGAAATTGTGTAACCGTTAAGAAAGGAAAGGGAATGAGAAAAGCAAAGAGTTGGGACAGTTGTCTAAAAACCCAGGAGTACTTTATTCGACTGCTGCTGTGTGTTTAGCAGTGGCTACTTCTTGATCAAGTGAGTAAATTAGTGCATCAAGGTTCATATGCATGATGTTTGCGGTTGTCTAAAGCATCTTCAACTTAGTTGTGGGCGATTAAATCTTATTTTATTGAATATTTTTGAACTTTAATTATTTTTATCACTTTTGTGCTGGCATGATTGTCTAAGACGACGTCTAGACCGTAGGTATTTCGTAAGAATGCAGAGTGAGACACTGTCGAAATGGACCGTGACCCATATCCCGATTGTAACACTTCAACGACACGGGACCTTGACTGACCAGATATTTCTGGCGCCGGTACACCGTTGACTCCGCGGAAAATACCCACCAACCATTAAGTTTTCCAAGGCGCAAGATATTGTGCTCTCTGGTCGAAGATATCAGTGCTTTTATTTTAAAAAGAGCCATTGCTGAGTTTCTTCTGTCTGCCTGCCTCCCAAGCTGATAATAGCTTTCCCAAAAGCACTTATACTATAAAATGTAGAAATTTGATGGTTCATAAGAACCCGAAGGCGTCTGTGTGAATAAAGATATTATAAATTAGAATTTGCCAGCTTTATTTTCAGAGGTTTCCCTACATTTAAAATGAAATATCTTCACGAGATATACAGCATATGCGTCATTTAGGCATATGACTTTTAATGCTGAAATGTTTTGTCAAAATCCGGTAAATAGTTACCAGCCAGCACATGCACAGTTTGAAAAATGAAATTCTGAAAATCTCTTTAGTATTTCAGTGTTATCAGTCATAATACTAGGTTGATATTTAGGCTGAGTCTATATATATAGTCTTTTACAATCAAAACTATTGACAAGTTAAGTGACACAAAAACTGGGCATTAAAATTAGCCTATCTAGGCCTGTCTAGGCTCTAAATATGAACAATTATGAGAAGAATTCTCCAGGGGGTAGAGCATGACATCTTTTCACAGCTTTTGCTGCACTCCTACGGTTACGCGTGCCGGGAATAAATAAAGTATGCATGACTCTTGGGGATGCCGGATGGCCATGTCTACCATTTTCTTTTCCAACTCTATTCTGTCCAATTTCCTAGGTTGACGACGCACACGCTACTCTCCGGAAGTTGCGTGTGTCTATGGGCGACGGGATCGCTTACCATCAGGTGAATTATATGCTCGTTTGACTTCCTTTCCAAAAAAAATATACGTTCGTTTCTGCTAATATTTTACATTTGACGTGCGAGCGTGATCGGTGAGTCCTTCTTTTACCTTTCAACATAACTTTGATTGGAACTGACTGTAGTGAATGTCGTCGAAGCTCAACAGGTGTCCCTTGTAAACAAGATGGCGTCTACAGGGCTGCCAAATGCACCGTTGAGTTGACGATGACTGCCAAGTGAGTCACCTTCCTCAGGGTTCCCCCGACATGAGTAATCTTCGTTTGCCGAGCGATTATAGACTTTGTCCCATTGTCACAAGACTCATTTTACTTTAGTTGTTACATGTATAATACGGTGTTCTAGAGTAAATTGTGTAATTATAGACTTTATGGTATTAAAATAAAATGAATTTTGCATTACTAATCGTGCTTACGGTAGGGTATTCCTGGATGGATCCGGTTAACGATGAACAAAGGTAGAGACCGAACATCTGCTCTCGCGTTTCTATTTACTTATATATAATTATGCTTATATATTTTATATAGGGAATGAGCAAAAATGGTTTAATTAAAAAACTGTTTATTTGTGGATTTGTACCTCCAAATGTATCTATAAATCATCATGGAAACACACAGCATCCGGAGAGTTGCGAGTTCCTTGTCAACCTGGGGAATTGGATAGATGGGGTCAGGATTTGAAGGGAATAGGAGTAGGAAAATAATGGGATAGGTATTGCAATTCAGCAACCCCATGCAGTAACATTATGCTTACTTGATTTTATGCCAACTTTCTAAAGGGCGTTGGTACATCCCCGTTCGAGCGTGGCAGTGCAGCAAAAAATGGTATGCTGTACCACCTGAAACCCACTTAGGCAGTCATTTTCTATTAAGTTGTGCTTAATAGAAGTCATGTTCTTATCTACAGTCTTAGTCATTTGTAGGTACTTTCTCTTTATCTTACTCTGCAGCAACATGTATCTTAAGAAAATTGGATACATGTTGGTATAGAGAGTATTGATTTTACAGAGCTTTTTTGTATGTTGGGTACACAGAGGGACGATCGATTAAGTAGTTATTACGTGAATCAAAAATTCGCAAATAAAAAAATCAAAACACAAAAACTCACTTTTATGATATATTATAAAAGTGAGTTTTTGTGTTTTGATTAAGTTTGTTAAAGTTATGTCGATAAATAAACCACTGTATCATTCTTGATGTCAACAAAATGTCATCAAAGGCAAAAGCTTACTTGTAATATTATCTTGTATTGTCATGAGAAATAAATAAATGTATTATTAGAATCCAAGAAAAAATCCGAATCACTGTGAAATTCCATCACAGGTAATTTCAACCATCTTTACAAACATTTTCCTAAAGACAGCCAGATACGTACTACTATCCTAGACTTGCGGTCAGAATTTTGCCCTGGAACCCATCTCGCGCGACATGACACTATTAAATATTAAACCACCTGCACAAAGGGCCCGTTGTGACGTCACACGTGGTGGGGTAGTGAGGGGGGGGGCAGTAGTCTAGACTGGCGCGGGGATGGGTGGGTGTACCGCGAATGATTTCGCGGTCCGGACCTTCCGGTTTTGATATCGGATTAATGATCGATATGTGCTAGTGATGTTTGTAGGTTGATTGGAAATCGACTTCGAAAAAGGAGGTGGTTCTCAATTCGATTGTTGTTTTTCTTTGTATGTAAGCGAATGACTCCGCAAAATATCAATTTTTTTTTCTATTGAACAACTTGCAACTGGTTGAACAGTTTTTTTTATTAATCAAAAAAAAAAACTGAAAAATATGTTTCAAGAACGTTAACTTCTGATTTTGAAGTAAGTTTCGCTGTTTTCTGTGAAAATATTTATTTTATTTTCGGTTATTTTAATTATTTTTTGCTTTTGATTGATTAGAATAGGGTTTGTGGACATCTGTGTTTGGATTGATCATGTTGTGTTTCTATATTTTTTATCAGTTGTGCTTTTCATTGGTTGAGGAAGGCTTTAGACTATAAAAGATCACGATATGACCAATAGGAGCGGAGCAACAATGAAAAATGATACAAAAACAGGAAAGTTTTACGAAGTTGAAAAATAGCTAGTAAAAATAATAATGATGATATATCAAATTTGAAAAGTTTAATGTAAAACCCTGGTGGTAGTGCATAACATCTTTTCACAGCTTTTGCTGCACTTCTACGACCGCGCTTACCCAGAGAATTACTCTCGCCTTTATTAAGTCTGCATAAAATAAAGCAACACCAAAGTCAAAATATGCATGACTTTTGGGGTTGCCGGATGGCCATTTGTACCATTTTCATGTACCACTCCCTTCTCCATCTCAATCCCATCCAGTTGATACCTTCTATTTAATTTCCTAGGTTGACAACGCAGTCATAAATCTCCGGATGTTGTGTGCGGCTATAGAGTCGCTTAACATCAGTTGAACCGTTTGCTCTTATTTGACATAAAAATTCAATGAAATGGCTTTAGGTACTAAGGTACTGTCGCGCTGAGTATCAAGCTAACAATGTCCAGGTACTGTCGCGTTCGACACGTTGAGCTAATAAAAACACACCTAGCTATAATTAAAACCGTACGATACAGTGTCCGGATAACGCGAGCGATATAACGAGGGTAACGGGGAAACAATCAGTTCACTTGGCCGAGCGCCAGGCTGCGGCGGTACGCTCGCTCGCACAAGTGTTTGCATTAATAAAAATTGTTTTTATCGGATGACGTTTATATCTGTTTGCTCGTAGAAAGTCGACGCATGAGTCGCTGTTTAGTCTATTGGGGGTATTAAGTTATTTAATCATAATATGTGTGTACAGTCTTGTTATTTTTAACAAACTTGATTTTTAAATCGAATATACTGTGACAATTAACGCTTCGTCGGTATTATTTTGTGATATCTAATCGCAAATCAAAGTTGTAATATTTTAAAAATGTTTTTTGTTAAATAAAAATTAATGTGAGTGTGTTTCCTTGTAAATGTCTGACATATAACTTTTCAACCTATGGATACAAAATTTAGGATATAGGTTTTGAAGTGGGTTACCTATCAACTGAAACAAGTACGATGTACAAGTACAAGAAAGATTTCATAAGCTCTCCGAGGTGGTCCCCAATAATTTAAATGAAAACAACCATGAGAAATGTATATTTATTTTATACATTTGCCAGACTCTTGATGTCAGTTTCACAATTTTTTTAAAATAATACCTATTCCTATTCTACAGTTATCATGTAAATCAAATGAACTATTTGGTTACATCTTTATGTTTGTGTGTCACGCGTTGACAAACTATGTGCTCTTTTTCATGGCTAGTCAAAGGTCTCCCCGAATTTCTTCCATTTATTTCTAGCTTCCTAGTTCTTTTCAACACCATCGTGTTGGCGGGCGATCCCAGAATCGACTGCTCGAGGATACCGGGCTGCAACCTTCGCTCGCCTATCCCGGTGCATTCGACTAATATGACCGGCCCACTCCCATTTTAGTTTGGCAGATTTTAATGCAACGTCTGTAACTCTTGTCTTGGAATGTTTGTGCACAGTAGGTTAGGATGGGTAGGATAAGGACAAACTTATTGAGAAATAGGGACAAATTGATTACACCAAGCTTTCGCCTACAAAAGGTTAGCAAACCATTAATGGGACACGGTGTACCCATCTGTAATAGAATTCCACAAACAATATTAAGCTTACCTTTTGAGAAATTTAAATGTAAAATTAAAAATACTATTTTAATTAAAGCTTATTATAGCATTCCTATTGTGTGGTCATAGTACTATTGTTACTCGGGTAGGTTTAAGAGCAAATCATTGTATACACAAAATTAAAAGCCAACATTATTTTAAAACATCAACTGCTGGGTTTATCGCCATCTCTTCACAGTCGAATCTGCTTTCCGAGCTGGTGGTAGCTTATAATGAACGAATCTCTATGTCAAACTTGACTTTTCATAAGAGCGCGCAAGCGCCTATGTGAATAAACATATTTTGATTTTGATACACACGTCAATGAATGTCATACGCTTACCAAATAAAATACCTCAGTATCGAATATTTAACTGAAGTATAACATATTATGTATATTTTTAGATTAAATGTCGATGTACCACAAGCGATTTTCTATTCCGGCACGCACAGGTGCCTATAAAAATGGAGTCGTAAAAATTTATGCGATTTTTCTTTTTCGATGATGCAATAAAGTTTTTCTCCCCTGCGTGTCTACGCCAATTCGCCAAATCGATCGTAATGGCGTCTCAATAAAATGCTAAATATATTGAGAGGCGGTTTATTTTTCTGTTTGTTTCCACTTCAATGGATTGTAACTTATGATTACTTTGATATAATTTTGAAGTAATTCGAATATTGTGTAGTCTTAGAGATATTATATTAATATTACACCATAAACGTATATATTGATAAAATGTTGTATCGTTGGAGAATTTCAAAAAATGGTATGACCAAATAAACCTTTCTACACAAGTGCAATTTTTAATGTTTCTCACAAATGCTCATCTCAGAGGAATCAAACCCACAAATCGCAATGCTAAGGGCAACAACTTATCCGTTAAGTTACTCATCCTGATTAGATATTCTAAGTATTAAACGTATTGCTCAAAGAAAAGAATTTTATGCGTTTCTTTTTTTATACAGGGTGATTGATCAGTCACCTACGATATCAAACTCGGCATTCGATTGTCATCACATTTATGTAATAAAATTAGGAGCATAGTTTTAGCCAAAATTTCCAATTAATTAATGAAATGTGGCGGCTGTAATCGGCTGGTACGCGCGAGGCCGTTGGCCTCCCCGGTCTCACTCCGGCCACGCGTGTCGTGAATGAGAATGAAATGATTAGATAATGTTTACTTAGTGGTAAATCAATATTTATGTTCAATAATTTCTTTATATATGATCATAGGTCATCCTGTATATTTAATAAGTGCCACGTTATTTTAACAATGCGTATTATATATATTTTGTTGCATATTATTTTTGAAATATAAACGAAATAACGAAGCAGATCGTGCGCGACAGTACCTTTTAATGTCATCCAAAATAATCGGCCCTTACAAAGGACATTTCACGGCCCGCTGTCCCTTCAGGGTCCGCCGACCGAAAAACTGACCCCCGGGCGTATGTTCACGTAGAAAATTCTATTTTATATACGTATAAGATTTTTTTGTTAACAAGCTGTAGGTTCGTCGGTGCTGGGATGTGAAGCGAGAATGTCTCCGTTGAGGTGTTAAGACCTCCTTTTTTGCTGTGGCGAATTTCCGAGTCATTTAACTTTGTATCTATTGTGTCTCGTATCCTGCGATTTTATGTACGTATCGACAACGGCTCTTTCGAAACATATATTTAGTCGGATGGAGTTTGGCTTTTTAGCCGACTTCGATGAAGAAGGAAGGTTCTCAATTCGGATTTTTGTATTTTTTTTATGTACGTTCGCGCATATCTCCGTGATTTAAAAGAAATCTTTTTTTGTCTGACAAGGTATTCTTACGAAAGGGTTCCTGAATTTTATAAAAAAAATAGGTTCAGAAGTTTGTTTTTTAAATCAATATAACAAAATCAATTTTATTTATATTAGCACATATCTTTGTTTTTTATGACCCAATTTTCAAAATTATGTTTTGTCTGATGGAGTATTCTTTCTTAATGGACCTCTAAAGAAAAATTGGTTGAGTATTTTGATTTTTTAAATGAAATAAACAAAATTCAGGAATGTTCGCCTATATCTCCGCCACTTATGAACCGATTTTAAAAGTTAATTTTTTATCTGAAATATACTTCCTGTGGTCCAACAAAAATTTTATTAAAAGTATTTTGTTTTTAAAATCAAAATAAACGAAAAGGTGTTTCGAGAGTACACTTTAAAGGTGTTTGAATTCGGTTTTAGTGATTTTCTGTGAAAATATATTTGTATGAAATGTTTTCCATATTTTAGTTTTTAATGCACATGTTTTAAGAAACTATGCACTTGGAGATCGTAAAGTTATGACAGGCAGTAAAAAATACAAATTTATCCTTTACATATTTTAGCCAATTTCGAAGATGGAATAATAATCTGTGCTTATATATTATAAATGGAAGTTTGCATGTTTGAATGATTTTCAACATTCAAAAACGTATTAATGTATTCCGAAGAAAATTGACACACTGCAAGGTTATTAATTGGATTAACATTTAGAATGGATTTAAAAAAAAATCAAAGTTAATGATAATTCTGTAATATATATTTTTTTAACCGGTCTGAGGAATTCCTGATTGAATTCCTGCCTTGATCATATAGACAACTAAAATAGTAAACATATTTCAATAAACAAAAAATCAGATAAACATTGAATCTGTATTAATCTAATTTAAATAATATTGACTTAAAGGACAATGCCCAAAAGCGGTCCCAAAAAGTCCTGTGCATCAAGATCAAAATTTTATAGTAAATATTTCCATAATTTATTATGACATTATGCTTCATAGGTTTGATTTTTGAACAAAGAATTTAATTTAAAGTATAAAAATAAAAATTTTGCTCGTTTACACAATCGGTCATAGAGATGTAGAATGCAATATAAACTATTTTCTATAAATCGATTTTTCGATTTCATCCAATATCTCCGAAATCTGGGGTTTTCTTTACGAAAATAAGTTATTTAGATGTTGATATAATAAGTGTAGTATCTAAAAAAAAGAACTTAGCGCAACTTGGTACGGTGTAATAAATAAAAATGTGCATTGTCCTTAAAGTAATATTACTCATAATCCTGACTAAAATACTGTAAAATCTTTCGGTGCACAAAAAATCTCTCAACTATTATTTGTTTTTAAATTTCACTACCAGTAGCACACCAGTAGTTTTTAAATTCTTTTATTTCATCATTTTTCTCGACGACCTCGCACGTTAATAACAGATCGCACTTTTCTACACGAAAAATGTAATGAATTTGTGGAAAGATCTGTTCTTTACGAGTTCGCGCGTTTTATTTCGAAAAAATATTTTACGATGAACACGTATATACTTTTATGTGAAGGAATATGCGGTTAGAAGAAGCCGTATATGCTTCGAAAGCCTGTTAGGGTTGTTTGTTTATTTTTAAAATATTGTTTACGCTTGACGTTTTATGATTTTTATTATGTAATCTGTGGACAGTTGAAGGGTGAAAAGTAGTTTATCTTGACTAGTAGTCGAAACTACTTGGTTGTTTTTCGCGCGAGTTTGTGGTAGAAGTTTGGATGTTGTTTAAATAGGTTAATAATTATGTTCCTCTCCAATAAGTGAAGGTTGGCAGCATCATATATTTTGGTTAGCTGGGTTCTTTTCCAGGGTGGGCACTGGACCATCCTGGGTGGGCACCATATCATCCTGGGGTGGGCACTAGACTATAC
>JAOCPS010129833.1:0-15051 GCA_025505425.1 Graphium colonna | reverse complement strand
GCGCGCGCGCCGCGCCCACCGCCGTCAGCGCCACCACCACGCCGCAGCACACGGCGCCGATCACCAGCGCCACGTGGTCTGGGGCACAAGAACCGCTATTTCAACGTTTCTCAGGGGGCGACTGTTCTTCGAGCACACTGCTTACTAAAAAGGTGCGCTAGACGGTCGCGAATACGTCGCTTGCGTGGCCACACTCGAACAGTGGACCGATCTTCATACCAAGTTTCAACTACTTAAGAGAAATAGGGGTTGACGTGATTGTCATAATAAGCGTCGATCTCTGTAAAAGTAAATAAAATGTATTGCAATTCTTCCGTTTCTAGCACGATGTTTATGAGTTACTCGTTAAACGCAACTGACGAGATACTCGAACGACGAGTAAAAACATCTCCGAGACTATAAAGCCCGTAATTAGAAAATTATCCAACATTCTATAAATGAGGAATGTGCGTGAAAGAGGATTAATTTCAATGACTAGACAATAAATATAGCAATTATAACTTGTTGCAGGCGTACCAAAATCTTTAGTAGCACCATTGTGTCGTTGAACCTTTAGGCATGAATAAGTAAACATTAACTAATAGAAAAAAATAATGAAAGCATTAGTAGATATCTTCTTTTTTCTAATAAGAACTGGCTTATATCCCTCTTTATTAGAGTTATGACAAAAAATTAACACAAAGCATATCTATGCTTGTACTATACAATTTGAGTTGTATACATTTCGTATTGCGTATACTATAAATTAGAAAGTATTTATAATAAAATATTCACTAGTGGCATCGTGCCTTGACATAGTTGAATTAGTCATATTCATCATAGTTAACATAGGTTGTAAAGATATAAAATAAAACAATATTAAGTGGTAGCAACGTGCCTACAACAATATAGGCCATGGTTTTATCTGGGTAGGCAGATAGGTTTGGGGAGATAGTTGGTATGGATGTTGCAAAAATTTGAATTTTTGCAACATCCATATTATATTTGAGGCTGGGGGTTCAAACCCCGTAGAGGACAACGACTTTATGTTGACCATGCGTTCATTGGTATGTAAAAAGTCCCGATTGTCAAGAATCTTTGGCAGTCATTATAGGATGTCAGTGCTTTCAAATATTTTGTCAACTTATCCATCGTTTGATTTCAGTTTATCCTTTTGGTTTGCGTCGGTCAAATGTCAGCCAATCTGCGTTAAACCCGAAATTCAGGTATTATCTGGGTGGATTAGAAGCCGACCCCAAGCAACTTTGGAAAAAGGGTAGGAGCAAGAATACTGACTGGTGGCAGTATGGTCGTGGTCGGCGCGCAGGTCGAGCAGCCGCGCGGAGGGGACGTCGGCCGTGTGCGCGTTGCGTTGCGCGTGCGCAGCGAACACGCGCGGGGCTGTGGCGGCGCCCTCGTGCGCGCTCTGGAAAAATTTTATAAAATTATAACGAACAAAGCCAAACGACATATTCTAAAGAAAACATAAGCCCTAAATACACAATCCCGAACAAAAGCAATGATGAAAATTATCCTCTAATTTCAAGGAACATAGTTATAACATCGACTATTTGTTTTGAATTTTCAATCCTACGTGTACGACGTAAAATCATTTTACTAAAAAAAAAATATTCAAAGCAACATAGTTTATACAACGCAGGAAAATAAAATAAAATCTATGTAAAACGACTGCATAATTTAAAATTGTACCGCAGATGTTTTTGAAACGTTGAAAGTGAATTTTGTACACCAATGGGAGACAAATAATTACTTTAATTTTATTATAATTTCGAATGATATTATAATCTTGACAAAATCTACACGAATATTTAAAAACTCAACAGGAATACTTCCAAATGTTACAGGCACTACTTTATCATTACTTTAACTAATTATAAATCAAAACTACCCAAATCCCCAATCCAAAAAACACATAAAACTTTGTATTTGAATTAATCACTTGATACTAATTTAAAAATGATATATATTGCAGATTCCACAATAAACGAAACAAAATTCGACCTTCTTAAAGATACATTTCTCAATTCCCGTAATCAAGAAAAAAATCACTCGACTTATTAGATATGTCATATCAATCACATGTTAAAACTTATTGATAATGACAATATACAAGGTGACTAGTGAATCGCTTTTAATACTTTAAGACATTATATGTACGGATCATATGTGAAAAATAAAAATATTATTTCCTCTACAGACTACAGCGTCTTCGGATTTGGAAAAGTTCGCAAAAATATTTAAGAGCAAGCTGAGAAGACCTAACTAACTAGGTGCGCTCGGTCTCTTAAAGGATAATTTGTCAAGTGGCAACTCACCTTATCCCTGGCGATGGCGTCCAACTTATCAGCCAATCCACTTGGACGAAGGGCGTGGCCCGAGTCAGGGGGAGATGCTCGAGGATGGACCACGGTGAGCTGGGAACGAAAATATTTTTTTTATTTAACTTTTATAAGAAAGAAAGAAAAAAAAATATTTCATACATAAGGTGAAAACAATATATATTCAAACTATGTAAGCAAAGTATATAGCAACAAAATGGTGTCCACTCGGCTTTTAATCACAAATTTAACAATCTTTCATTTGAATACTCTTTATATCAGATATAAGCAGTTGTCTGTAGTTGTATAAATGTAAGATATGAGGGGCGAAAAAAATATATACGAAAAACCAACAAGAAGTAATAAACTTTTTTAAACTTTGTCTATTTTATTAGTATAATTTTATTTAGATAAAAAATAAAGAATCACTTGGCAAAAAACAATAGTGGAAAGTTTCAATCAAGTTTTTTAAATTTATATGAGACAATGAAAATTCAATTACCTAAAGTTATTAATAAGCAAAAATAGTGAGATTTTGAAAATTTACACTAAATGGCACTAAACTATATAGATTTGATAAAAACTTCAAAGTGATTTATTTACCGTCTGTACATATTCATTGCTAGTGAACCGTCCGTTGAGTTCTGAGCAAGTGAGCTTAAATACACGATTCAGGTAGTAAGCCGGTTTCTTGTTGCTGTACTCGATCGAACGGAGCACCTGTGAAAAAAAAAACGAAATTATTAACAATTATATTAAATCATACCTAAAAACGCATCTAAAGCTAACCAACTAAGCTCTAGGATTGTGGTTTTATGGTTCACGACAATAGTTAAATGGCGGATTTCAAACCCTCTACCACGTGATCGGATGTTGGTACATACAATTTAGTAACAAATAAGCGAAACATTGAAACTAACATATTTAATATTAGTAATATATTATAAAAAAAGAACAAAAGACCTAGAGGTTTTAGGAAGCAGTGGTCAGATCAAATTTTGGAAAAACTGGAGATAACTTTTAGTGACGCATTGCAGCAGGCGGCTGAGCGATCCCAATGGAGACATATTGTTCGCCAAGTGAAATGAACTCACGATCCTCGGCAATGAGGAAACGACTGAGAAGAAGAAGATATTATAAGAACGTATTCTCACCCTTTCATAATTCTCCACCGTATCCGCTCCACTCAAACTGACTCCATCCCTCGTGAGGGCAGCTCTGACGTCACTAGCCGGCAGAAGGGTTCCCTCGCGTAAGGAAAGCGCCTCGTGGTCCGGGTTCAATGCCGGATAGACTGATACCACGCACGAATCCAACTTTTGGCTGTCCACCTCTGTTGAGAGAAATATTGAAGATAAAATGGATGCATACTTTACCATATTTTTATTTCTCCTGTTTACAATTCTGTTTACTTCAACAAAATTTGCTTATCTCCCTGGTGCCGGCACCAATTAAATTGTCAATTTGCTAATAACAAGTGCTATTTTACTAAATGCTCTGCGTTGAAGGAAACATAAAGTTTTCCAGAAAGTCGCAATTAGCGGCGAGGTGGATTACAACCTGAATCCTCTATCTAAAGGAGGCGTTTATCCAGCAGCGGGACAATAGAAATGGGCTGTAACTTTATTTTTTAATATCATGTACGGAATATCCTAGTCTTTATCAAGTGTCTATGCCTATTTAGAGACAAAAATAATAGAATACGTCCCGTTTGTGATTTTACAATTCGACTGTGCCTATTCAGTTTTTAATTAATCACTTTTCTTTCTAACTTAAAATGTGTTTAGATCTCATAACATTGTGTCATGTACTTTTGCGCCTACAACTCTTCGAATGCCGTGTATATCATGAATGTCGGTTTTATCATCAGGTGAATCAGTTTATCGCTAGTTTTATCCATAAAAATAACTCAATACTTAATATTGAAAAATAATATAATCAATAATAATATAATTGAAAAAAATATTAAACTGTGAATGTTTCTTATATCAAAAAAACATACGGCAAGACAGTAAGTAACAAATAATAATTACTATTCGTGTAGATTATTACACGCAATATATGAAATATGACTGGGGCGTTACTCAAAGCAAAAGGCAAATCAACATTTAAAATTCTCTCAAACAACTTTATTATCAAAGAAAAATTACAAGAAAAAGCTTTAAAAATGTACTTTTGAAGAGAGATATTTTTTTCTTTTTTGCCTTATTTTGAACAAACTAAAGAACCGGTTTATCTATAAATTATATTTCTTATATAATTTTTAGAAACATCGGTCCTGTAGTTTTGATTATTTTTATATTGTAGAATCAGATTCACCTTGTAATAATTATCCTTTCAAATCAAATAATAATTTGAAAATCGGTTCATAATTCGCGGAGAAATTTGCTAATATACATACAGGCATACAATATGCATGATTTGGCATGGGTTGGCGTATGACCATTCCCTCCTCTTCTTTTCCCACTCCCTTCCCCTCCTAATCCGTAATATGTTCCCGACCCACCCTATCAACTAAACCTGTTTTATCCAGTTTCCCAGGTTGACAATGCATACGCAACTCTTTGGATGTTGTGTATGTCCATGGGCGATCGCTTCAAATGAACCGTCTGTCGATTGTCATCCTTTCCATAAAAAAATTGGAACCTCCTCCGCTTTTGAAATAAAAAAAACAATTCAAAGCCCAAAACATACCATGCGTATCCCTCGCCATTACTCGTACGCTTAGATCCGGGAATACGCGGAGACCAGCTCTGAAGTGCGCATAGTCCCTCGCCGCGTCCCCGCTGCCGTTGAGGAGAACGCGCGGGGTTTGGGGGGGCAGCACCATGATGAACGACTCCGCCGGACGGGCTCGCACTACCACGCCGTTGTCGCATCTAAACGAATAAAAAGATAATGTTTTACAAGAACATTAAGCCATACATTAATAAATCATTGAAATATTTAACAAGCATTATCATGTCGCTTCAACGAAAAATTAAAAAACTTTGACATGGTCAACACAAAAAACAAAATAAATTATTAAGTAAGGAACCAATTTTTTTTGGAAATATATTTAAGAGCACTATAAGTCAGGCCAGAAAAATAAGAAGAGCCCATTTAACAATTAAGGACTGTATAGAAGTTGCACAAAATAGCAGCATAACGTAGGATATAATATATAAATATATAGGTACAGGCATATAAAAGTGTGTAATATATAGATAAATATGTACCAGACATGCTTAAGGGACCAGTAAGACCTTACACTAGTAAAAACATATGCATCTATAATAGTATAAAATTAACAGAATATGACAATAGATGTACTAAAATTATAATGAGGATGTGAAAACATTTTAGTAAAGTTAATCTAAAGCGAAGAAAACATATAGAATATATTAAACCAAAATATAGACTGAAACTTACGTGATGGTAGTAGCCAAATGCACGTTCCTTCGTCCCGGGGTGGGGAAGGCGCGAGCGTCCCCGTAAGCCACGCGACGGACTAAGGTCTCTACTTCAGAGGCGCCGTCTCCTTCCACGGACACCGAACGAAGGTCTGGAAAATATCCTGATATTAGACTTTCTTCCAATTATCTATATATGCAGGCTTTGAGGAAAAAGACCAGTATTTAAAAGTAACAGTGAATTGTTTTTACCCGGAGGTTGTAGGTTCGATTACAGTAATAAACAGTAACGTTAACGTATTACTCGTAGTATTTACTCACACATTAAAAGAAAATACATCCAGCGGAAACGTAACTATTATATTACGTTTTTGGTTACTCTTTCTTAATTCTGGTCGCGTGCGATGCATTAAAGCTTTTATTGTGATGATGCGAGGTGATATTTGGTAAATTTAAATTAAACGCTATAGTATAAAATATTTCAAGTCATATCATTGAATAACCACATTAAAAAATATAACGAGTTATTTTTACCATTAGTTAGAATATTATTTCTAATCATTTTCACTATAGCATTAATGACGAAAATAGAACCGATGAACACATTACTATAATATAAAATTTAAAATAAATATTATAAAGAATAAACGTCCTCATTCCAATTGTTGGGAAACTCTTATGAAAAATTAGAAGAATAAAAAATTCAGCATTTACCTAAAGGTTTTTCAGTTATTACTATTACTATTTACAAACAAAGCAGAAATTAAATGGATTGATTTTTACTCAAATTAAACAAAACAAAGGATCCAATTAAAGTCCTTAAGGGGCTCTAATAAAAAAAATCTATCAAAATTTTAAAAATCAACATGTAAAAAGTCTACCAGTCATATGTATAAAAGCAATGCATCATCATAACAGTCATTGGTAATTCTTAAACTACGTTTATTTTATTTTTACATATAGTATAGGAAGAAATCTTCATATCAGATATCTAAATTACTCAGAAAACTCTTTAGAAACTCTTGAACTTGTTTCTTGAAACATTTTACTAACACATTAATAAAATATATTTTGCTTACTAATTAGTACCTAGAATAATCTTTTAAATGATATTTTTTTAACTGGAGTCCCTCAAGGATGTCAATTGGGACATCTATCTTTAATGTTTAATTTACATCTGCTAAAACAACAACAAAAATAACCTGTGCATATTACTGCGACTCGATGTGATGTTTGACAAAGTTAATTTATAAGAGATTTGATTATCACTCACATAGATCGGGCGCCAAGCTAAGTCCCTCGCGGCACCTTGCGGCACAGCGCAGAGCCGTGGCACTCTGTTGGCCTCCCACGAAGACGCCCAGACCGGCCAGCCAGCCTTTCAGGTGATGCTTCATGTCGCCCTCGGTACCTGCCAAATATACATGAATTAACTAACTGCCTCTTTTCAAATCGCTCTGCTGCTGGGCAAGAGTCTACTCTAGATAAGAGGGTACAAGGTATAGCCCATCGCATGACGAACTGCACATATCTTTGAAATATTTCTATTATTTCAGAGATGTGCAGGTTTCCTTACGATTTTTTTCTTTATCGTCGAGCACGGAGTAAATCTGTACTTAAAATTGCTTGGGATTCTGCATGGTCTTGCTAACATTATCGCTTGGTGGTGGTTTTGTCTGCATGATCGTGCACGAAAGCGCGTGTGGGACGGGAGGGAGGTGCTTTACGCATGCACGCATGGAATATTGCTAATAAAACGGTCTAATAGATTTGTATATTATGGGCTTACGCAAAGTAACGCCTGATTCTATTAACTATAAGTTATTATTTGCGTGCAAGGCGAAACCCAGTAATAATTCCAATATTACTTTCTAAAAGACCAGCAACGCTCTAACTCGTCTGATGTAACACAAGTCCATGGGCAGTGGTCGCTTAATATCAGGTGAACCACTTACTTATTTACCTCCTACAAAATATACATTATAGGACATTGCCCAAAAGTGGTATCAAGAATTCTCATGTATCAGGATCAAAATTATTCAGTAATTATTTCCACAACTTCTTTCGAAATTACTCTTCATGGATTTGATTTTTGCACAGGGAATTTAATTTAAAGTATAAAAGTATGAGTTTTGATTTACCTGACATGACGTTTACATAATCTGTCTGTAGAGTTGTAAAATGCAATAGAAACTGTTTTTGATAGTTGGATTTGTCAATTCTGTGAAATATCTCCGAAACCCGGGCTTTATTTACGAAAAGACCTTCTGTAAGAGTTAATATAATAAGTCTAGTCTCGAAAAAAAAGTATTTGAATTTAATGCAACTTAGAACGGTATTTCATAGAAAAATGAACATTGTCCATTATATACTCGTATAAAATACAAATAAGATGTTGTTTTTCATAACGAACAACATAACTTAAAGGACAAAATTATCAAGACCTCTCTGCCAAAATCCGTACCTTGCCAACAAGCGCCGACGACCATCGTAGTATTGACCCCATGTGCAGGGTGCAACGGCCAGTCGTCGATGACCTCCGGCCCCTTGCCGTCCAACGAACGGTAGGGTTCGCCGTCAACGAACAGCTCGACGGTGGGGAAGCGGATGTTGATCGCGTAGTGATGCCATTCGTTGTCGCAAACCTTTTGTAAGAAGGCAATTATTAACGTTTAGAGTAATTTACTAACTAGGAATAATATATGTCTTAACATACAATAGTTCTAATAAACAAATATATTTTGAATACTATACAGTGTGACTGGTGACCACTTTCAATACTCGAGGACCTTATATGTGGTGGTCATATATAGAAATTGATATAATGTTAACGGTAAATATTGATTGACCACTGAGAAAACTAAATCGAAAGTTAAATAACTATTAACGAAACCCATGTGCATCCTAGCAGACACAGCGTGAGCGGTCTTTTTTTTAGGGTCAATAAACTGCGTTAGCTGGCCATCTGTTCGCCGCCAGCATTATGTCCACGATTTACCTGTTTATTTGAAATATTTGTTCGAACACTATTGCCTTTATTTTATTACGTAAACATGATTACAATCGAGTACCGAGTGTTCTTCCGTAATATCGTTGGTAATACACCAATCACATGGCATAATATTGTTATTATTTTGATATTTCTTTTTGTTTACTAGATTATTGCCAAATATCTTAATGGTCACATAAAAGTACAGAAAAAGGCGGATTAATTACACCAAAAGTTTAAGATGAAAAACAATTTTGTGTTTTTACATGTTTATTATTTTAACTCCTTTTGTAACAAGGTAATATGTCGTTGATTTGAATCCCGCGCAGGAAAAATAACTTATGATAATGTAACTTAGTTGAGCGATGATCCAACCGCTTGAAAACAAAGGTGAGCCATGCGTTAAAACAGCCGATTGCTGTTGTCAAGAACGTCTTCAACAGGAATTGTTAACATGTCAGTGTTAACTGATATTTTACTAAATTGATACAGTTTATTCCTCTGAATTTTTAAAGTGAGATTCCGGTCGCTGCGTAAATAATTAATACATAAGTAAAATTAGGTAAAATTACAAGCGGAGTACAAGTAATTTGGTAAGCTAAAAAGCTACCGCTCGAAATCAGGATGGCCAAAAGTCTTTGGTGTTCAAAAGAAAAGTAAAAGAGCACTTGCTTAAAAAATTCGAAAAAATAAATGACATCGCTAATTATTTATATTTATGTACATATTTATGTATATCTATTATTTATATTCATTTAATATTATTTGTTGTATCTTTTTAGTATTTATATATTTATCTTCACACTTTATCTCCACGCCCAGGGTTGACTGGGAGAGAATGCCTAAAGGCATCAAGTCCTTTGTCATCTTAATTTTAAGGTAATGACAATAAGGACTAAATAAATAAAAAAATATTTTTTTGTGTTTAGATATAATTATAATTATATGTAATACATTATTTTAAACATTTGTTATCACGTTAAATTGTGCACCTCCCTAGTATTTTATCTCTGCACCATCCCAAGGTTGACTGGCAGATAATGCCGTTGGCATCAAGTCTGCCTTTGTAAAACTATGTGCATAAAGTTTAAATAAATAAGAAGACAATACAAAATAGGTGTATGTTAAATGTACAAATAGGAAATTACCTCTGGGATCTTCCAACGCCATTCAGCTGGTCTGAAGATGTTCAGGTCCCCTTCGCCAAAGTCACGACGCAAGAGTAGTATGAGACGGCAGTTGCGAACAAACAGCGCGTAGTGATGGCGGTTCATTTCTGTTAAAAATATTTTTAAGGTAAAAATATCATGTAAAAAGTATCGAGTCTGATTTTCGGTAACAGCTATTGAGATATATAATTATACCAAAATATAAAACAAACCAATGGTTACAAAAAGGAAAGAGACTAGTTTATAAATTTATGACAACTTCAAAACATATATAATAAGGCGAAGGCCCCAATTATAGTCTTTGTGGAACTCCAGAAAAAAAATATTTTGTATTAATTTAAAGAATAATTTAAACCATATTATTCCATTATCATTTCACAACATGTTTTATTTATAAAGGAGTTTATCATTCTGACAAAAATAACAAAATCGAAATCTTAAATACAGAATTGCTTTGATATAATCAAAATTAATCTTGCTATAAAGCTATACCATAAAACGTATAAGATGACATATTAATTTAAAGTACGCCCATTTTAATAGCTTAGTTTATAGGACAGCGAAATTATAGGAAATTATTGTTTCTCAAGTTAATAACAACACAGATAAAAGATTTCACAAGTACCAATCAGACGAAAAACCAAATGGCCACAAGATAACAATCTTAAACAAACTCTAGCTAATCAAAATCATGCTTTTATTATATTAAAGACAACTGGAATATAGTATATTTAAGGCGAACCTGAGTTCAAACCCCGGTGACGGCATTTTTTCATTTCAAGACATTTGAGGTTCACACATCTTGTCTAGAGAAAACTTCGCCCAGCAGTCGGACAATTTAAAGAGGCTGCTATTTAACTTTATTAACCAACGTGCAAAAAAGGAAGAATTCATATGTTTGACTGTTTGCAACTTTCTTTTTGTAACCATGTATGTCGATATCTCTACCATTTATAATTATATATTAAAAATTAGTTTTTTAGGAGAAAGGACATTTTTTCGATGTGGTCCCAAAATTTTATAATAAAAGTCGTATTAAAAGCTTCTGTTTTAAATCAATATAACTGTTTTGAATTGAAATTTCACTCCTGAGACTAATAAAACCGGTACCCGAATTTCCTGTCAATATACTTGTTATTGTTTTAAATACAATTTAACATTTTTAAATTAAGCAATTTAACGCATTTTATCGCGGTTTATTTAAAATTTTATCACCCGACGATTCTAACCCTTTACAGCATTCATGGCCACGGGTAGGATTGAAGTGCTTGATGTCACTTTTCAGTCCTGCATACCGTCAGCTTGAATAATAATTTTTAATCTGATCTACGCAGTAACTATGTTGTCTTTAATGAAGTAAATTCGAACCTTCGGGTGATAACATTAAAAATAAACCGCGATGAAATAAAAATAAAACTTACTATGATCATCAGCTAAACACAGCACGTGCTCCTTGCGGTGCTTGTCCTGGTCCGGCCAGGGCGCGTGGCGCATCCACGTGGAAACGGAGAAGGTGCTTCCGAGGGAATGCTGCAGCACTGTCTCCGGGACAACGGCCGATGTGGATTCTCCGTCGAACTCGAACATCTCCTCTTCGTCGTGTCCTGGAAACCAAAATTCATTTATTTATTCTTTCTACACACGATTGTACGCACTTAATGCCTAAGGCATTAACTCCGTAGCCTACTCACACATTCACAATAGACAAAACGCAAATTCTATAAACAAAAAAGATAAATAAACAGTACCCATATGTTGTAAATATTTATATATAAGTATATATTTATCTTTTATATTTCAGAAAATATTATTGTATCTATTGCACTAACATACTAACACAATATTTGTAGAGCCCGTGTATACATAAAATAGGTTTAATAAATAGTTTCCGCTTATTTTTGTAACTAATTTAAAAATTGCCTTCATAATTTTTTCGGCTCATTCTTATTCTTTTTTTACATAAACATCATCTGAAATTAAAATAGAATTAGAGTCTTGCAAACTCAGTGTTTCGACCGACCAAATTGTTTAGTCTGATGGCAATTGCAAATGACAACCAGAGGACAGGCTTACCTAGTGTGGTGCCGCTGCATGCTACTGTTGTACAATACTGTGCTTTGGCAATAAACGTATTTTTGTATACTTTATTCACTTATGAGACGCTTACCCAAAAACCTGACCACAAAAATGGAGCAAACATGTTGGATATTAATAGGCAATGTTATAGGCTATTGTGAGAGTAACTGAATTTGTGCTATTTTTTTTATTTTAAGACATGTTGAACGTAATGAGTAAGTGTTTTGTTTATCTGTGAACATAAGATTTAGTTATGGTTATAGACGGAACAAAAGACACACACTTGTATGCCCTGCGATAACTCTCGAAATAATGCTCTAATTTAATTGAAATTTAGTAGGGAAAATGAGCACAATTTTCGAGTTCATTAGACATTTACATTAAATTAGTCCAGTAGTTTATAAGATAATCAGACAAATGAATCTTTAAAAAAATAAACAGTCAGGTCCAAGTTCGCCGCAAAATATTACTGTTTTTGCGGTTATATTAATTAAGTATGATGGATGAAATATTTGATGTACTCACCGGAATCAGGTTTCAAGGACTTGGCCCACTCGTTGCCTTCTCCAGGGCTTGGCAGCAGATCCACGGTCTTGGGGTCCAGTCCTGTAAAGAAAATTAATTATTATAGAAAAATTGTAATACCGATTTTTGTTGCCATCAGTTCTAAGCTTAGACTTCCTCTACGTAATTTTTATTCAAACAAAATCATTCTTCCTTGTCATTTCAAAGATTTTGTGATAAAAAGTGATCTTTCAAATAAAAAAAATATTTTTTTCTTGGCTTAACTTGAAATCCAAACAGTTAACATGAAAGAATGGGTTTAGAGCTAATAAAAAAATGTGGGTAACATAATGTTCCTAATGATATTGTGGTCCCATTCCCTGTCCCAAGTTCCTAGTCCCTTTATATCCCTAACAGAATTTTGATAGATATGTTTGACAACTGCATGAATATATTTATAGATGGATTAAAAAAAAATCAGTTTCTAGAAAATACTACGGGTCATTTTCTAACGTTATTTTCAAAATTGCGTTTTTCATATTTAATTTTAATTTATTAATACGAATTACGCTTCCACAAATCGGCCGTACAATTCCTAAAATTCCAAAAATAAGCGACATTACGAATTCCATTCCAAAATAACACAAAAAATCTTCCTATTTTAAAAGTGACTTAAAGGAAATTTCCACAACATGAGCAGTTTTTTCCTTTTCCTATTTTGATATAAAATATCTGAGTGAATAAATATCCTTAAAGTACGTAGTAGAGTTGTGGGGTGGAAATTGAGAAAGGTCAGATGGAAAATATCAAATGTCAAATGATGAGGGTCAATTTGCAAATGTCAAATAGTAAAGGTCAGTGTGTGGGTGTTTTCTTGTAATTAAATTAATACGTAACTATGATATCATTAATGTGTGTGCTTGTTTGTTGTTGATTGGTGTCAAAATGTGTGACTTTCTAACTTTTGTAGTATTTCAATGTGTAGCTTAGCTTTAAAAGCTAAGTTAGCTTCATTACTTTTTTATAAATGTATGCATTGGTAAATCTGAAAAGTCCCTAATGTAATATTTTAAAGCAAAGAAAAAATATTTTGCACTTTTTAGCTGACGTCAAAAAAGGAGGAAGGTTCTCAATTGGAATGTTTATATTTTTTATGTACTTTTGCGTATATTTCCGCCATTTATGAACCGATCGTAAAAATTCTTTATTTAACTTATAGAGTATTATTCCGGAATCGTCCAATAAAATTTTCAGGAAAATAAATTTTGTAGTTTTTCTTTTAAGTCAAATTAACAAAATTAATTTTATGTATTTTTTTGTACGTATCTCCGTCATTTATAAACCAATTTCAAAAATCCTTTTTTATATGATAAAACATTCTTCGTAGATAGTCCCAATTTTCAAAGGTTCATTAGTTGGTTTTTTAAATAAAATTAACAAAATTTAGGAATGTTCGCACATAGTATCTCCGTAACTTATGAACTGATTTGAAAAAATATTTTTTTTTTATCTGATAGGGTACACTTCCACAATGGTCCTATATTTTTTTTTGAAATCGTGATAGCAGTTTGTTTTTAAAATCAAAATAACGGAGAAGATATGTTACCAAAGTACAAGTTTGAAGGCGTTTGAAGTCGGTTTTAGTAAGTTTCTGTGAAAATAAACTTGTTCCAAATCGTTGGTGACGATTTTTTTTATTTATTGTATGAAATTAACATGTTCTAGGAATTTTGGCCCTGAACCAATGATATAACTGATTAGGTGTAGATTCCACTGTCAATGTCGGTAAAAACAAGTAGATGTCATCAAGACGTTTGTAAATACGTCACGTTGAAACTTCGAATATAAGTATAGAGTTGACCTATTTTTAATCAATTTATTTTGTTCTCGAAATTATCACTAAAATATATAATTTAAATAAATAGTTACGCTCCGACGTTTCTCCCCATTTATTTTAGTCAGTATTAACTTCATAAGGTAATTTCAAAAAGTATTTTTAAGTAATTATTAATTATGGTGTTCATATCTTGCGACGTAGACGCTTTTTTTCGCTAACGCTTTCGAGCAAACGTAATATATAAATAAAATTGATGTAATTTTAATTTTGGAATTCTATAATAATAATTTAAAAATCTTTTTTCATGTTAACATGGAAAAAATGGGAGAGGATCGGGCAGCTAATATAATTTACTTGGGGTGTCCTACTGGACACTGTTCAGTTGGACGTCTGAAGTATCACTGGATTGACGAAGTCCAAAAAGACCTGCGCAGGCTTCGAAGAGTCAATTTCGATTGGAGGAAAAGGAGGAAGATGGAGGAAGGTGGCTCAGGACAGAAAAGAATGGCAAAATCTAGTGGCGGGGACCAAGATCCACTTTGGGTCACTGAGACTTATTTATCTTTTTCTCGGAGGAAAAGGAGAAAGGTGGCTCAGGACAGAAAAGAATGGCAAAATCTAGTGGTGGGGACCAAGATCCACTTTGGGTCACTGAGACTTATTTATCTTTTTCTCGGAGGAAAAGGAGGAAGGTGGCTCAGGACAGAAAAGAATGGCAAAATCTAGTGGTGGGGACCAAGATCCACTTTGGGTCACTGAGACTTAT